>APFE030567538.1:0-15484 GCA_000404065.3 Pinus taeda | reverse complement strand
ATGTGAGATAGTCTATTTAGATGACATCATATTTTTTAGAAAATCTCTTGATCAACATGTCATACATGTGAGAAAAGTACTTGATTTCTTAAAGAAATAATAGTTATTTTAGAAGATGTCAAAGTGTGAATTCGGTAAAACTTCTTTGGTGTGCTTGAGGCATATTGTTGAAGGAGGTGAGTTGAAGATAGAGGTCTCCAAGGTCGATTTCATGATGAATTGGCCAACACCCAACACTGTCACTGGAGTAATAAGTTTTTTGGGAGAGGCCCAATATTGGAGAAAGTTTATTCCTAACTTTTCTTCTATCGTAACTCATTTTCATGCATTGACTAGTGTGGAAAAGGTTTTCCAGTGAGGAGGCAAGCAACAAAAGGAATTTGATGTCTTGAAAGAAAAGATCAGTTCAACTCATGTACTTTCAAGTGACTATGCCATGGGCACACTCCTCATGCAATATGGCAAGCCTGTTTCATGTCATTCAAAAAGTTTCAATGGTGTAGTGACAATGTTGCAACAATCAAGGCACTTTCGACGAATGGGATCCTTACAACAATTCCACTTGGTCAGTAGGTATAAGAAATATATATAAAACAAGGTCGATGATATGCTTTCTAGGTCTATTGTTAATGCAATTACTTTAATCAATCATAATTTTGTTTTGTAGGAAAGTTATGATCAACAATATGCATACTTTAAAAATGTACATTTTGGCTTGAGTCAAGAGAACCAAGTAGGGAATTTGATTACCATTTGTGTCATAATTTGTTGTACCATATTGGTAAGAAGGATGTTTCTATTGATGGTGACATGGAAAAAGACATGAAGTTCATTGAACGATTCCAAACAGCACCTCAAGTAGTTCAAGATCTGCTGGAAAAAAGCTAAGGCAAGTACAAAACAAGGCATGACAAGCATCAGGTAGATCACAAGTTCCAATTCGGTGATGAAGTTTGGCTTTACATTAACAAAGAGAGGCTCCAAGGAGAAGGTAAAAAACTAAAACCAACTCGTTAAGATCCTTTCAGAATTCTGGAGAAGATTGGTGATAATGCCTTCAAGTTGGATTTGCCTTCATATATGCAAATTTATGTTGTTGTTAACGTTGAGAACTTAATCTGGTATGAGCCTACTTTGATCGAATATTAATGAGAGAATGCCTAGATTGCTTCCATTGAGGAGTTTTCTCCTGAATACATTGATGAAATACAACAAGACACCATTCTTGATAGAAGAACAAGGTCTTCAAAACGAGGGAGTGTGGACTACCTTTGAGTGGGGCTTAAAGGAATAAATTCTTCCAAGGCTAAGTGGATCGAGATTAGAAATGTGAGGGAACAATACTCTCAGCTGTTAGACAAATGAAAGTGATATTTTGGTTCCAAAAGCTTCTAGTGGGGAGGAATGATCACGTGGCCAAAAATTTTCTCAAAATTAAAAGTTGTTAGATCAGTGTGGAACCTGAATGACCGCATAGTGCTCGTCATTCCAAATCTAGTGCAACTTGTTTCACGCAAAACCGACTCCATATGCTCCCAAAAACATGTTCTATTTGTTTTCCAAAATAAGCGAATTTGGCAAAATTGTGACAACCTAGTCAGAAATCCATACTGTTGACGTGGCCTACTGACTAGGCATGGTTGACTTGGTTAACTGGTTCTTCGAACCAATTAGGTCGCACCACTTGGCATGATTTTATTGGTTTGGTTGGCGTTGATGTGGCAATGTTTTATTGGTGGTATGTGGCTAATCACATGATACCACGTGGCCCAACCAGAAGCTGCCATGTGGCAGCACGCGGGCTGCCAAAATTTTTGGTCATGTTTGAACTCGACTCCTCAGGGATCAATACCATGACCTCTCAGAAAATAGTGTTGCGCCCTAACCACTCACGCTAGCCATGGTCCTTGTTAACCATATGACAAAAACGTATTTTAAATTGAAATCAAAGGAGGTGTTGGGGGAAGGGGCCAAGGCTTAGCCCCAATCACCCATTAAACATTGCCATGTGAGCACTACTGCGACCAAGGGCCAAATGTAGAGGGGCTAGCCATGAGGGGCCAATCTCAGCCATATGACGTGTCAACAAAATGGCAGACAAAGGAGTGGGGGCTCGAATGATAGGGGTAGGCCATTAGCCTTAGCCCCGGGCATGTGGCCCCTACATAACCCTATTTTTTGGAGTTAATGTCTTGGCGGCCATTTTAATGCACCTACGTTTTTCATTGAATTTCAGCTAAATTGACGCTCTATTAACATAATTTGGGTCGAAATTGTAGGACTGGTGCTGAATTTTTGGGAATTTGTAGAGCGAATAATAGCCAAGCTAGGGAAACTCAAAACTTGTTGAGTTTTTGTCTAATTTGGGAGGAGGAATAGGTTAGACAACCATTTTTGGGTCTTCTGAAGCCATTAGAATAGGTTTCAGAGGCTTTTGAGCACTTAAATGTACGTATTCACACTTTTGAGCATAATTGGAGAGGGCCAAGCCATTGGAAGATGGACCAAGGAGACATAGCCCAAGAGGGGTGAACTCCTTCATCATGTGTTTTTGTGTTACTTTTTATGGTGATGTTTATGCCTGATATATGTTGTTGTTCATTGTTTCAATTATTTTAATTTTCTCATGAAATTTACATAAAAACACATAAAACCTCATGGCTAACTTGTAATTTACCTCATAATCCTCAAGCACTTGTTCATATTCTAAATTGGAATTTATCACAACAAACACTAACTTTCCCATTCATATCAACTTGCTTCATTGAATTCGCTGTCTCCAAATGAGGCCGAGTAAGGGTATATATACAAGTTTGAGCATGACCTATAGGTCGACATGATCTCTTAGAGGGAAGCCAACTTCTTCTTATAGATACATCTCTTTCTTGTAGGTCGACATCATGTGGGCTAGTGACAAGGTCTTGGAGGATGAATTTACATAGACAAGTGTGACTCTTTACAATGTGTAACATGACAATGACTCTTTTATTCTTTTATGACTAGATCACAAAATTCCTAAAGGATCTCAATGGGAGCCTTGACTCAAAAATAAAATATCTTGCTCATGAAACCCACGACAGAAGCATTACAATAATTTTATTTTTCTTCTTTTCAGCTCTTTACATAAAAACACAAATATATGTTATTATGAAGACCAAACCTAGTTACACATTTTCAACAAGAAGTCCCAAGGTGAGGTTGAATCCATCCAAGAGGGGAAGAAGAAACACTTGTGCAAAATAAAATGCTTCAATTGTCATGAATTCAGGCAATATGCTACAAAGTGTGCACACAAAAATTTTATCAAGAAGGAGTTTGCAGTATCAACATCAAGCGAAGCTTTGGCTTCACAGTCTGAGCTAGATTTCACCCTTATTGTATGCATGGCCAAAACTATGATGGGGAGTGTGTGGTACTTGGATTAGAGTGCCTCATTCCACATGACAGGATGTAGGGATTTTTTCAGTGACTTGGAGGAGAAATATCTCTATATGATTATTGAGTTTCGGGATGACGAAAGATACAACACAATTGAGATTGGTATAGTCACCTTTCATAGGGAATCAAGATCCCCTCTTCGACTCAAGAATGTCATGTTTGTTCCAGGCCTAATGAAAAATATCACCTCAGTAGTAGTTTTGGAATACCTTGGTTATGATGTGATCTTGAGCAAAGGAAAGGCATTCCTGAGACACATAGCCATGGGATAGATGAAGCAAATTGGGGTTCGAGTCAAAAACCTGTATTTCCTTGAGGTTGAAGATGCATGCACAACATTGAGGAGCAAGGTAGAAACTAGAGACATGGTGGTTGAGAGAGAGCATGTTAGATCTCTAAAAATGGAGGCTCGAAAGGAGCCTCTTGAAGTTGTAGAGAATCAAAAAATGGAGAGCTACAGAGGATGCAAAGTGGAGACATCCACTAAAGAAAATGAGGGCTTCTAAGAGGGAAGTCGACTTCTTCTTCTAGATACATCTCTTTCTTGTAGGTCCACATCATGAGGGCTACTAACAAGGTCTTGGAGGATGACTTTACATAGACAAGTGTGACTCTTTACAATGTGTAACATGACAATGACTGTTTTATTATTTTATGACTAGATCACAAAATTCCTAAAGGTTCTCAATGGGAGCCTAGACTCAAAAATAAAATATCTTTATCATGAAACCCACGACGGAAGCATTACAATAATTTTATTTTTCTTATTTTCAACTCTTTACATAAAAACACAAATATATGTCATTATGAAGACTAAACCTAATTACACTTTTTAAATAAGTAGTCACAATGTGAGGTTGAATCCATCCAAGAGGGTAAGAAGAAAATCTTGTCCAAAATAAAAGGCTTCAATTGTCATGAATTCAGGCACTATGCTACAAAGTGTCCACACAAAAATTCTAGCAAGAAGGAGTCTGCAGTAACAACATCAATTGAAGCTTTGGCTTCATAGTTTGAGCTAGATTTCACCCTTATTGTATTCATGGCCAAAAATGTGATGGGGAGTGTGTGGTACTTGGATTCGGGTGCCTCATTCCACATGACATGTTGCAGAGATTTTTTGAGTGACTTGGAGGAGAAAGATATCCATATGATTATTGAGTTTGGGGATGACAGAAGATACAACACGACCGAGATTGGTATAGTCACCTTTCAGAGGGAGTCAGTATCCCCTCTTTGACTCAATAATGTCATGTATGTTCTAGGCCTAGTGAAAAATATCACCTCAGTAGTAGTTTTGGAATACCTTGGTTAGGATGTGATCTTGAGCAAAGGAAAGGCATTCCTCAGACACATAGCCACGAGATAGGTGGAGAAGATTGGGGTTTGAATCAAAAACCTATATGTCCTTAAGGTAGAAGATATATGCACAACATTGAGGAGCAAGGTAAAGACTAGAGACATGATCGTTGAGAGACAACATGTTAGATCTCTAAAAATGGAGCCTCAGAAGGAGCCTCTTGAAGTTGCAGAGCATCCAAAAATGGAGAGCTAGAGAGGATGCAGAGTGTAGACATCCACTAAAGAAAATACCTCAGGTAGGGGTGGAGTTATATCCAAGTGGGAAGATGGAGAGCGTGCAGCTATAACTCCAGGAGTGAGGTGGAATGATGTAGATCCTTAGTCCAAGAGTTGCATAAATTTGGGCAAGGTCCATTGAGGCATTCTCCTCATGGATCATAACCTCTCTACAAGGGGGGCACAATATTCGGTAGTAGGAGGATCAATTTCAGTCAGATACTAAGGAGTGTAGAGGAGTGTTGACAGCAGAGAAGCAGGCTGAGTAGCAGAGTTAGTAGCAGCACAAGTTTCTTAGTAGATAGTTGCAGACACAATAGATTCAATTTTTTTTGTTATGTTTATTTTTATGCTTTTGAGTTGTTGGTGTTGCATTAGCAGCAACAACGGTGTGAAGTGTTGCATGCATTACATTCAACAGGTGCAGGATAAGGGTGGTTGATAATCCCTTTCTTGGTGAGAGGGAGTGTTGAAAACGTAACAAGAAAATCCCAGTTTGACTTTGGCTTAGTCAAACTAGAGAAAATTAAGATTTCCACATCAGCAGAAATCATGGATGTAGTTAACCGAGGTAACATGCCACTTGCCACTCAATTAACTCAATTAATTTGAGTTGGATGGCTTGAGTTCAATTAAGCATGAGTGATTCCTAATTTGTAGCAATTTAATTAAGTTATATTAAGTTATGTGTAGTTAAACTAGTTCTCAGGGAGTAGAGAGATAGGTTATTCACTTGCAGGGTGTGCTTAGTTGAGAAAATTAATTGTAATACATCTTTATTCATCATATTATTGCAAACATGTATTGGGATTTTTAGCAGATTACTTTCCCCAAGAAAAATATTATGTGCATGTGTGTTATTTCTCATTGAGTGTTTGTGATTGGTGCTCTAAATTTTGAATTAATTTCCACAAACTAGTAGAGTAGGTTTGTGCCTTGTGATTTTGATTAAAAATTATTGAGCAATTGCAAGTTTTCATCATAATTTCTACATGAAACTACACTACAAAGATTTGAAGAGGCTAAAATTAAGCCTTGAGTGCAATTTTGACCTCGTAATGTTGCGAAGAAGGCCAAGATAGTGATATGGATCTCAGTAAGAGATTAGGGAAGTGTTATATCACATCCTTGAGGTTTATTTCTATGATATAGGACTATATAGAGGGTCAATATAGCACTATAGAGGCTGAAAATGGTAAAATTTGAGGGAAAACATCAAATTTTGGCTAGGATTACATATGTAACTCTACATTAAGGGTTAGTGATGTGTTGTAACACTAGGAGGAGGATCAATGTTGTGCTACAAAAGGTTTAAAAGCACTTTAAACTTGCAAGGAATTTGAAATAAAGATTTTCGCTAAGGATTACCTCAATATGCTAAGATTTGGAAGGTTCCTTTGTGCCACTGGATTGTTCAAAAAGCCTCATTCAAATTCATAAGTTTTCCTATGTTATCTTAAGTCATTGTAGGGATGATCTTAATACACAAATGTTGGATAGGATTTTCGAGGTGTCCTCTGAAATTATTTGAAATGGTTGGCCCCTAAGTTCCATCTAGACCTAAGGAAATGAGAGGAATTGAAGAGGGTTGTGGTAGGGGCTACAAAAAATCTTTATCATTTGAGCATGTCTAATACTTGGTAGATAGCTTGCAAGTGTCCCAAGCATCCATTGTGGCACCAGGAATACAGGAAAATATTAACACAACCAAGATAGATTTTATAGCAAATGGAGACTTGTTATTATTCTTTTAAAGGTTATCTTTTGACTAATTTTAATGGTTTATGATAATAAAAAATTAGAAATTTTGATGTGTAAAAGAGTGTCCACCATCTCCGAACAATCCAAAGAGGGTTGTTGTATAATTTTTTGTCTATACTTTGTCACGGAAAATTTTGGTGGAATTTGCTTGCATGTCCCATTTTTGTGGTAATTTAATTAGAAGTTTATGTTAGAAGCCCTCTAGAGGCATTTTAAGCCATCAAACAACACTTATGGGGTCAAAGCTTTCTCAACATAGCTCTTAGCCCCTTAACAACATTCTACACACTCAGATTTTTTAAATAGTGTGGTATCAACTTTAGTAGAAATCCATATTCATGTGCCATGCCTCCAACAAGTTGAACTAACTGTTTGATCACCATGGTACCGAGTAGATGCCTTGTTAGCACCCATCACTCACTCATGCGGAGTACTTGCATGTCTTTCAAAAGGATTGTAGAAATTTCAAAACCTAGCACGAATTTAGGGTTGAGAGATGCAAAATCACTAATTCCTATATATCTATCATGCTATGTTAATACTAGGCTCCTAGAAGGAGAGGAGGTTCGATTATTTAGTATCATACTTGTTCCATGGTTGAAAAAATCTTCTAGGAGTTAGATTTTAGAGCATAACACAAGAAGATGCAGATTTTATAGTAGGAAACTAAGCCATAGTCTTAAATTTTATAGTGAGTGCCTCTTACTTTGTGTTTGCATTTTCATAAGTAAATAAAAGAGAGAAAAGCATATGCCTCGCCTTCTCCCTAGCTTTTCTCTTGGGATCACATGTTGTTTTGGTTGTTATTTCATTTTCATTGAGCATTGAGGTTACTAATGATAAATTTGCAATGTAAGAGAATAAACTAAATAATAAAAAATTTCAGAATATTGTAAGGATTATTCTAATGAATGAAATATCTATAACACTTTAGAACACCCGAAAATTCTAAGATATTAATATATTAGATCTAAGACTTTTGTGATCCATAATGTAGAGATAAGTATTTGGGATTAAACACATTGTTAGGATCGAACCAACTAATGTGGTTCATCCTCAAGACAGGATGAGGATGAACCACATTAGTTGGTTCAAAACATCCTCCAAATACTAACAATGTGATTAATCCCAAAAACTTATCTCGATATTAATATAATCATTTTTTTATAAAATGTAAAATCTATAACCAAAACACCCATATCTTTCTTATTATAAATTAATTTTTCCATAAAACGTAAAACTCATAAGAAAAGTTTTGAGACTCATATTTTGCTGTTGCTGTAAAATAATATAATAGTAAACCAAAAAATTAGTAAAGAAAAGAAAAACAAGGAAACAGAAAAATCTAATATATCATAAATAAATAAAAACTTCTTTCTAAGATAACAAAAATAAAATTTGCATGCAAAGAGAGAACAGAAACTGATATATCATAACCTGTAAATTAAACGGCGGAACGAACATCATGCGAGCGAGGAAAGTGGAGAAAAAAACTAATATATGTTCGGAATTGAGAATTTACACAGGGAATTTAAGAAACTTGTACGAGGAAAGGGGAGAAAAAACTAATATATTATAGGAATTGAGAATTTACAGAAACTTCGAGGGAGAAAGATTTAAAAGTTATAGGATTATTACACAGTGATCCTGCAGGCTTTGATACCTTAATATAAGAGGGAAAATGCAAAAAAACATATCTGAACAGAGCAGAATTATTGAAAATCAAAGTAGCATAAATACAATACGAAAGATTTTGCAGGCTCCGTGGAGGCATCTATATCTCTACTTCGCCTTTCATTTTCAATTTGATGGAAGAAGAGTTATGCAAACAAATCTATTGTTATAATCCTCCCGGAAACAGTGACTTTTATAAAACAAAATTCAATGCCAAGTTTACATTTGTGAACTTAATTACTCAACCATCCTCGGCCACTTCACGAATGAATACAAATAAGCATGGTTTCTGCCGTGGGAATAACTTTGACAAGGACTGTTGGGACGTGGGAATAACTTTGCCAAGTACTGTTGAGAGCGCAGGTTTCTGCAACAACAATTATATCCCAGAGAGCGCAGATTTGCCGTAAAAGTTACTGTAGTTCGTTTAACGACAAAATTAATACAAAATAAAATAATTATTTTCCCTTTTATTTTCCCTTAGAAGCCCCTTTTTCAAGCTATTCGGCGTCTTAGTTTTTCCAGGGGCGGGGTCTGGCTAACAAATATTTACACCCTGTACAAAGTACAATCATCACCCGCCATGGCCCAAATACGCTGCAGCGCAGCTCTACAGGAATCGAAACTGGCCGGGGGCGTGGAAACCACCGCCCCGACCGATATATCGTGTACTTCGGCGTCTTAGTTGCGATCACAAACAATCCGGGGCTGCATACTAATTACAGAGATTCTAACACAGCCACGGGAAGATTCTAATTAGAGCGCTAATTACAGGGATTCTATTTACAGAGGCAGTTTACTCTGCTTCTGTTGAGACGTGGGCCGTGGGAATAACTTTGACAAGGACAGTTGAGACGTGGGTCGTGGGAATAACTTTGACAACGACTGCAGGTTGCGTCTGACGATGGTATCTATGAAGGTGCACGTATCTTCTCTACTATTCCCCTCTGGAATATCTGTCACATAACATTCCACAACATTAGTCCAAACACTTCCCTCCTCCACGAACTCATTCAATGTCGTCACGGATTGATAATTCCGAAGGCGGTGCTCTCCTCCCAACACCCTGAAACTCAGAATGCGCTTCTCCTCGTCCAGAATCTCGAGGCGCTCAATGCTGTTCTTCGCAGGAAGCCCCGATACGACTTTGACTTCCCTGACGCATCCCACCTTGACATCTCCCTTCACGGAGCAGCTGCTGATGAAGGGCTTGTACGTTTCAGGTTTATCGAACCTTCGAACAACCGACCACACTGCGCTCGCGGGGGCGTTGATTCTCTGAATATTTACGGACGAGCACTGCTTATCTTCCTGGTCCATGTGGTGAGACGCCAAAACACCACCCTTCATGTTGTAGCATTCGTGGGTTTTCAAACTGAAGGGGCTGCCATCCGGAATTTTGATTTCAATCTCCATTATCACAGTACAAATAATATCTCTGATTTATATTCTCACAGTTACCAATTTATCTGTGGTTAGGCTGTACAGACACAGAGACATATATACATACACATGAAGAATGGTCGCTTCTCTAATTGGGTTGGCTGTACAGACATATATATACAGATGAGGAATGGTGGCTTCTCAACCAATGTTCCATGATGCTCCAAAGTCGTTAACCGCATCCCGCAGTCCCGCTCCCTTGTGCCCATTAATTTGGGTGATTGCATCCCGCTTTCCCCTCCCGTACGCTCCCAATCATCATCAACCCGTTTTTCACTCTGCACATCAATATAATTAGGTAGCTGTTCATTTAGATATGCTTCTCATCTTGAGGGAGCAATTACATAGGTTCCTTTAATCACGCTATCTGCTATATGTTTCTCATCTTGAGGGAGCAATTACATAGGTTCCTTTAATCACGCTATCTGCTATATGTTTGTTCCTCGGGAGGGAGCAGCGCAACATGGTTAAAAGTAGCTACATATTATAAATTTGTTGTTATTATTAAATTTGTTGTTATTATTAAATTTTTTATGTGTTTATTAATTAAATTTAAAATTTCAAAAATATTTATTAGATAATTATTTTAATTTATATGTATTTTTGCTGTTACTGCTTTTACTAGAGTGCATAGAGATATGAATTCAGTTTAGTTTTTTGTGATATGAGATACTTATGTTGCAAGAATTACTATTATAGACAAAAATAGTGCAAGTTACTATTATACTTCTTGGAATACCATGACACTTTTGAGATTTTGGTTCAACCATATATTCTTGACACAATTGCTTAAATAGTCTTGTAGTGACCTCTACAAGGATTTCCCATGGTCTAAAAATACTACTATTCTTGGCCCACTAGAGTATTTATGAGGATGCATGGTCCCAAGTGGCTTAAAAGTTAACACACTTATTTTAAACTAATGCACACTTGTTTCTAAAAATAACATATATCCACCTTTCTATGCATAAAAAAATATATATGACGTCTCATTATTTCACGGACCAGGATTTCCATTGGAAAAACAATGTCCAATATAGATGTAATGCAAGCATGTCCTTCGTAAAGGTTATCAACTCATCTGGTAAAGGTTTCCAACTCTAAAGGCTTCAAATATTCTATGGCCGTTTAGCTTTAGAGGTAAGTCATATTTTTTGTTCTATTAAAAAAATCAAAATTTGAAAGGGTTTTTTTTAATTGCAAATATAATTTATATCATTGTACTAGCTGAAAACATAAAGACAAGTAAAAAACCAACCCAATAATAGAGTCACAAGAAAACATTAGCTTGGAGAAAAATACCAAACAACAAACACAAATTATAGAATATTTAAATGAATTAAAACTATTGATTGGAGAGCTTTATAACAAGACGGAACCATCACTAGTTTTATTAGCTACATCCCTTAACCTCATTATTACCTCCATTGACCATACCCAACATCAATTGAAAATTATTATTGAATATAGGAGTAAGATGAGAGAATTACACTCACTGATATCATCAAATGATAAGTTAAAGATTTGAATATCACCAAACAAAGAATCATGGGCTTATTTATTGAACCAAGATTCAACCAACCCTATGATCCTAGGAAAAGATGTATTTGCAATGGTTGGTGCGCATTTGATACATGGAAAGAGAACTAAATGAGTCAATCCTTTATGTTTTTTTAAACCAATTTGTTATAATACAAAGGTACCATTGTATTATCTTTGCAAATAATAGGTCATGTTTACAATTAACCTCCATGTGCACTATTTTAACATTAGTGATTTACAATGGGTTTGTCTTGGCTCCCCTTAGAATCCAACCAAATATTAGGCATAATCCATTCATAGGGTCGCCTACTCCTAGGTGTATTCCCAAACCCCCATAGGCACTTAAGCATTTGGATTTTTTCGACAACACAAGCACTATGATAACATGTCTCACATGTAGTATAGTGTAATATAGTTCACTTGTGTAGCCTCCAAATGAGATACATCAAAGGATTATCTTAAAGTTGTAGGTGTCGACTCTTTAGGACAGATCGATTATAGACCATCAACTCCACATTGGTAGGCTAATGAGTATGATTCAAGTTGAGTAGCACTGTATTTATGCTCTCATTGTAGGCATAATTGTAATGGATCGATGGAGGATCCTATCCATGGAAGTCTTATGAATCATCTTCGTAAAGTTTTTATTTGATGTTAAGTCATTGGTTATATATTTAATTGTACAATTGACAAATATTCAATAAATGTAACCTTAAAATACTTGTTTTCACTATTATTTTTTTAACGTATACAAATGTTATGAGAGAATACACTATGACATAGGTGAGAATATGTTAGTTCCTTTAAACTTGATGTTGCCATGGATGCAATATTTGACATTGTGGCACCTCCTACACAAGTATTTAAATGAATTTATGTGTGCCTAATTCAATGATAACTTAGCAAGATTTTAATTTATTTTTTTTGTTTTAAAATTTTCGTTTTTTTTTTTAATATTAGATCTTCTATATTACTATAAAAAAATTATAGACAAAAGTAGTGCAAGCTACTATTATACCACTTGGGATACCATACCAGTCGCATAAGCTCAAAATTTTATAGTTGCATATCTCATAGGCTACTAGATTGTCTTTTAGACTATACAAAGTACCAAAAAAGAACACAAGATAATAGACATGACGATGGAAGTGCCATCAAAGTAACTTGACCTGAAACATGAGGTTCACTTGGTCATTACTCTATTACAGAGTCCATTGAGTTCATTGGGTTCGGTTTAGTGTCATTGTCTGAGGAAGAAAAATCAAAGTTTTCCAATTTCTTGCCAATTATAGAAACTCTCCTATTTTTATCCTATAACACATGTTTCATTAAAACTGCAAAAATTATATTACAACGACTTCAACAATAAACATATTTCATTAAATTTGGAATTATATAGTGGATATAGAATTTAGAAATTTAACTACACTACGTTTAGTTCGCTACTTTGAATATATCTATTCATCATTGTTTTCAATAAAATTCTCATCATAGATTATATAAAACAAATTTATATAAACTTGCATAAACAAATCTTTGGCATCTTAATCTAGGACTCCTTATATAATTTCTTCTAATATTATTTATTGTTCCTATTAAAAATTTCGTGAATCTTTTTATATGAAAAGGATAATAATTATGTATATTAGTATTATGAACTCTTTTGGTTATAATTTGATATAGAAAATACCATATTGTCTGTGTTGATTTAATATTCTAGTATAAGGTTGGCATAATTTTGAAGTGTCAATAAAACTTATTTAATAAAAGAATTATACCAATATGTTTGTTACCATAACAACTTTAATTCTAGATATTATTGAAAATTTTGTTTGCATTGAGTATCATATCTTATTATATTAGGAGGTCGATAACATTTTATAATTGACAAGAGAAACTATTATATAAGACTCATATTATGTTTAACTTTTTTCTTTTAACAATGAAAACTAATTATAAGATAGAAATTATAGAAACATTCAATTTGGAAAAATTATATTACAATGACTTCATAAAAATTAATTATTTTGTAAACCAACCTAGATCCATCTTAAATCCAAATCTACCAAGTTCCAAGAATGATCAAGTCCAGAGTTAAGATCTATCTAGGCTACTACTCTTGTATTCTATAATATATTCCCCCAGTCCTTTAAATAGGGTTTATCATAACGAACACCATTGGAAAATGTCATGGTCTATGGAATACCATGGACTTGTAAACCATCATCGATAAACCCATAAAATGATTGCCTAAAACTTATCTTAACTATTTTATTACCTAAAAATTCAATTCAAACCTCTCCATATCCTAGTAAATATTGACATTTATGGCATCAATGTTTACATTAGATCCTACCATATTGGGTTGTATAGTGCCTTTGGGTGAAATCACCATATTAACTTAAGATACGATAGTATAAAAATATTTTTAGTAATGTCAAACCAATTAGTAACCATGAATAGGCCAAACATGGGACTACTAGGCACAACAATAGCAATACACACTAGGCGCCTGAAAGTAGCTCTTAGTAGGAATCAATTAAATCATATTAGTATGTCTAACATCAAAGCAAGATATTATATTTATGGATAATAGACCATATACATTGATGTCTAATTTTTGTGCCTATTGACTCTCACCCCCAAGTTTCCCATAACCCAAGGGGGTCAGTGGTTGATCAAAATATGATGGTGTTGCGAGGATCTCAATGTAGGACTTGGTACGTAGTGCCTCCCTTGAAAATTTTGCATTGAAACTGCTCTACTAGAAAGTTACAATAAAATATGTTTTTATGCTAAGTTTTCTACCACTTAGTGCATTTGGAAATTTGCTACCCCGTGGACTTGATTTATACAAATTTAATAAACATTTATAGTGATATTAAAACGTTTTCATTTCTTCTGTTATACTGATATTAAAATGTTTTCTTGTTTATATATTTATTTTTCATGGATTGTGCTAGGGTTTTTCTCAGCTCTAACATTTTTTTCATGACATTTGATACAAAATAAATAATTTATATTTAGAATTAATTATGTACTTTAGCATTTCATTTTTCTTAATTTTTAATCCTATGTAATGTAAAAGTTACCAATTTGATTAGAAGAAATTAGTTAATATACCATTGTTTGTTTATCAGTTTATTTATTGTATATTATTATTGGTATAATAACTAGCTTAGATCCATCTTATGTTCTAAGGTCTTGGTATTCGTCAAGTGGAATCGCTATAAGAATAATTTTTTGAAGGTTTTCCTCTCCAAGAGGGAGAGGTTTTGGTCCTAGCAGAAAGCCAACATCTAGTGTTCTTGTCTCTTATATTTTGATAATTGTTTGATGAAATAAGAAATACACATAATAATGGTATCAAGATAAGATTGTGCTAATAAGAAAAATGTTAAAATAACTCACACATAGTTATCATGTGAAGAAGAATCATATAAACTACATCTTCCCTAGATTCTTCAACATAGTTTTAGAGCTATGGTTACAATCAAAGGAAGGGAAGAAAAAAGACATTTCAAGGATCAATCTTCTAGCAGGGAGTCAAAGCAAGCTAAAGGACATCAAGGTCTGCATTAAAGAAACAAAACCTGATATTGATCAAACCATAGAAATATACAACAACAATCTACATCAGCAAGTTTGTCTATACAATCAAAGAGGCAGTGTACAACAACAAGAACCTCTATCTCCACAGTCCTCATCAAAATGCCACCAAAACCCTCATCAATATGCCTACAAAACAAGACAACTCGAAAGATTTGAAAATGAAGATCACATCAACTTGGAGAAAGTTGAAACCCTAGCAACAATCATGATCTACAAAACAAGGAAAATTATATTGAATGCACTATAGTTCTCGATGTCTCGACATCCAATTCGAGAATTTAACCTGTTGTGTCTGTTGACCACCCTTAAATCCTAATAAATTTTAATAAAGTACAATATGAAGGATGTTGCAGAGGTATTGGAACATATGCAGAATTTTAGAAAATCAAAGTAGTATAAATACGAAATATTTTGCAGGATCTGGAGGCATCTATAT
>APFE030567534.1:1628-27955 GCA_000404065.3 Pinus taeda | reverse complement strand
TAGTCTAATTAATTACAATTTAATGTCTATCTAATCTTTATGTGATCATAATATATAATTTTTAATTAATTAAAGATGTTGTGGCTATTCTCTAATTAATTAAAATTATATAGATCACTAGACATTATCGTTTACTTAAATGGCATAAAATTTAACCAGTAAAATAATGTTTACTGAAAGGAGTAAGTCAAATTGACATTTTAAATAAACTCCATATAACGTAAATGACTGCCAAGCAATTGTTTAATTTACAAACTAAACCCGGAGATTGACTGAAGCAGCATTGATCTACTTTGCACTTGCATAGCAAATGCAGTTCGAAGGCTAGCTGGCTTGACTTCAGACTTCGTCCTTAAGTTTATAAATCAAACAAAATACATAAATATATTTTTTAATTACTTTCATCACAATCTTTTACTTTGCCAAAAAATATGTATTCTTTAAATTTTCCAAAAAATAAATTCCTTTGACAAAAACACTGAATTCTTAAGTGATAAATACATGTATATGAAATATACAAATAACCCACTTTTAACAAATGTATTTATAACTCCATATGTTATAACATATCTGTTATAAATCAAACCCATAATTTATGGTTCAACTAATAAAAAAAAAAAAATATCACATAGCAAAATTCGTTTACCATGTTGGTATGTTAACGTATATACCTTTTTTTATTTTTAAAACATATTTATACCCATATAAATCAAAAACCGATGTCCTAATGTATCAAATCGTAAAACATGAATCTTAATTTAAATTGACAATATATGAGTCGGTACCAATTTCAAAGTGAATGAATGTTAACACAACATTCAGGCACCAATTTCAAAGTGAATGAATGTTAACACAACATTCAACGAAACAAAATGCACGAACACATCTTTATTTTAATAAAAAATTTCTTGGCTTTTTAGGATGTCGGGTTTCACTGCCACTAAATTAAAATCTAATCATGATTTTTAAAGCTATAAAATCATGATGTTTAGTTCACAAATGGACTTAAGGTTTATTTCCATCTCATCCGATGGCTCTACTGGAGTGAAAGGACCAGACTCCTGCGGCACCCGCCCGGATGGCTCTAAAAGCATAAGCATCTGGCTTCATTCCGATGCTCCCCATGTGATCATATGATCGCATTGCATCTTGGACTCTCCCGCTTCGGATATAGCTTCTCAGCAAACAATTATATGCAGACAGCGAGATTCGATTCCCAGATTTCCTTATTTCCTCAAGTAAATTGTTTAGGGCATCAAAATTTAGAAATCTACCACAGCGAGGTTCTAATAATATAGAAAATGAAATTTTATCCACGCCTAAGACTGGCCATAATTGTTTATTCGTTCCCATCTCCAGCGACTCAAATTCAGACCAAATAAAACATAATATAAATAGTGAAGAATTCGAATCACGCATTTTTGTGGATAAATAAAAAAAATAGCTTCAGATGATTTAAACTTGCTCAGACTGATGTACCCAATTTTCTAGTATCTAAATTCGGGACCCAATATCCAACAAGCTGCAGAGCTGCAGCGGGGTAAGTAGAAGTCGTTGCAATTACAACGTCGGATTGGAATAGTTGAGAATTCAAGTGCGGAAAATGTTAAAAGGGCACTAACAGCGGTGACTTCAAATCAGGCGATTGTGGGTTCGAGTCCCACCGGGCGTGCGTTATATTCATGACAATGACAATCTATAATTTTCCGATCTTAATTGAAAAGCAAATCAAGCTAAAACAGACACTGCATTTACGCAGGGCGTGGTCACGAGATCGAGTTTCCGAGGGGAAAACAAAACATATATTTCCTGCGATCAAAATTGAAGACTCAAGCAAAAATTCACGCGGCATATAGGCTTTCCGTTTCAGGGAACTGCAACTCAAGACAGAGATATACATCAAGGCAGAGGCATCAAGATGGCTCTGATACCAAATGTTAGACATTTCTACAGCGATCCTAAATTTTCTAAAGAATCTCAAAATCGAATTTTTTAAGTCCTGGAATACCTCCAGCCATTGATGCAGTTGATGATGCTCCTGCTGCACAGTCCACTTGCTTCTTCACTTCAACAACACTCCAGCTATGCTCGCTCAGAAAATCTGAAGGCTCTTCCAAGATATGCTCTCTCAGCTAGATGGTGTAAGCAACTGAAGGGAATTGAGATGCTAGCTTGGGGACCAATCAGATGAATTTATAGCCAAGATTCCATCAAGCTTCTAATGGCTATGTGTCAGCTGTTATCAAGGTAGAGAACTCCAGATGGAGTAATGGACCACTTCAGAAGCTCCAACCAGAAAATTAATTAACTGCAGTTGATTTCCTTAATTTAAGGAAACTACTGCAGTTGGTTTCCTCAAATTAAGGAAAGACTGCAGTTCAGTTCCACAGCTGTAGATTATAGTTGGAACAATTAATTAACTTTAGGCTACAGCTGGAAAGTAATTAATTTAGCTTAACAATTGCGCATTGCTTGACATGGACGAGTTTAATTATTACACACACTGGAATATCAATCGACATAAGGATGCCACATTCAAACAGGTATAGAGCGAATAAGTTACCAATACTATGGAAACAATGAATTGCACAATGATATAAGCAATCGGAAAAAGAAAGTCGACTAAATTTCTTTTCTTAAGAAGGGCACCTCCTTATAATCAGATTTAAATGAAATAATCACTAACAGTAAGAGTGGTTTCATCCTATGAAAACCTCGGTAGAGAGAAGGTCGAAAGGAGGCGGGGAGTAGGAACAACGGAAGATCGGAAAAACAGGGTTGAGGGTGTTTGCGCGCGTGTTTCTCCATGGACGAGGTCGAGGAGGGAGCTCCCCTCCCTCGTTCAGAGAAGCAGTGGTTAATAAGGGCAAGACTCCCACAAAATCAGACAGAGGTAGCAAGATGGGAGGAGGAAAAAATAGAGAAGAGGATACATAATGTTACAAGAAGAAGGAGAATGAAGGCACAAAGACAAGGAAGAAAATGACAAAAAAACAAGGAATAAAAGACAGGAAACAAAAGGGACCGTGCAAACCTAACACTGAAATTACTCCCAGAGTAATCTTAAATAATCCAGAGTTGCAGGCCCACAGGGAGCACATGCAGACTTACACAATCATATGCAAATTCATGGGACTGTGGCCCACCGAAAAGGCTTTACAAACATGGATCAGATACCACTTGAAGCCTAAAGGAAGCATCGATCTTCATCTACGATCGAAGGGTTTTTTCAATGTGGTGTTTGCAAACATTGAGGACAAAGACAGAGTGTTTGAAGGTGGGCCCTACTCTACATGCGGTCGTGGATGATGAACTTTGTTCCGGAGCGGGAAACCTTTACCTCAGTCCCGGTTTGGGTAAGACTCTATTCGCTACCTCTGGATTACTGGCAAATAGAATCACTAACAGCGATAGGCAATAAACTAGGGAGGTATGTTAAAACTTTTGAAGCTACAAGAAGGGGTAAATACACCTCGTTTGCCAGGATCTGTGTAGAGATGGACCTATCTGGAGCACTTCCGGACGAGGTCATACAGGAGGTTCATGATGAGGAATGGGTACAGACTGTCGACTACGAGCATATTCCATTTAGATGCCGAAAATGTCATGAACACGCACACCTTCTTCGAGACTGCCCTCTCAGCAAGGTAGAGAGCAAAAGCAACCTAACACAATGAAGGAAACAGATGGATTTCACAAGGTAACTTACAAAGGAAAAAATGGAAAAAAAGGGCCAAATCAACACCCAAGGGATGACCAAAAAGGGAGGCCGAATCAGTTCCATGTTCTTGAAGAGGAGGAAGATACAGAAGGCGAAAATCAAGTAATGAAGGAGGGAAATGATAAGCAGGAAAAGGAAGAAGAACAGGATCGGGAATAGGTAAATGAAAAACAAAAAGGGATAATGATGAGTGAATCAGAGATGGATATGGATCAGGAAATGACTCAGAGCGAGATGGAACTAGAAGATAATGAGCTACAAGAGATTCTTGACAGAGAAAACGTAGATCTAGAAGGGTTCTTGAGTAAGGGAACAACGGGTGGGGTAGAATCTCTACCACAAGAAGAATGCAATTGAATAAAGTAGGCATTCTTATGGAAAACACAGGCAAAGAGCTTGGTAGAAAATAACAATGTTGAAAGACCGGGTAATCATGGAAGAAAAGCAATAAAATCAACCCCAGAATTAGCTCCAAGAAACCCGGGGAAAAAAAGGGGCAGAAAAAAGCAAAACGAGCTTTTAATAGAATGTGGAAAGCTCATGATAGACTCAGGTAAGATGAAAGATCTAACCAGTTACTCCTTTACCAATCCGTAATTATGAAGTTTACAACTTGGAATGTAAGAGGTTTAGGAAGCAAAAGGAAACAGAGAATGTTGAATAATAGAATGAAACAGGTAGCTCCGAATATAATTTTTGTCCAAGAAACAAAATGCTCTGTGCAAAAGATAAGACAAATCCGTAGTAGGTGGCTCAGCAGATATGAGTTTATAGAAGTCAAAGTAGAAAATACCGCAAGGGGTATCCTCATCCTCTAGAACCCCCAAAAAATAGGTATTATTGATGCGGAGGCATCAAAAATTTATTTATTAGTTGTTATACAGCCTGTAGGAGACAGGGACACATATCTTGTAACAAATGTTTATGGCCCTCAAAGGTTAGATGACAAAATCAAGTTTATTGATTCCTTAGTGGACCTTCGGAGCAGATTCGCAGGGATACTATGGGTGATAGGAGGAGATTTCAACATGATCAGATCTCTCTCGGAGAAAAAAGGAGGGACAAGAGCCCTATTCAAAGATTCCTCAGCTTTCCATTGTTTTTCAAAAAACATGAAGCTAGTGGACATTGAGACAAACAATGGTCTGTGCACATGGAACAACAAAAGAGGAGGGGATTCCCAGGTAGCTTCCAAGCTAGACAGATTCATGATCTCTGAAGAGCTCCTGCTTCTAGACAAGGAAATAATAGCGGATATTCTTCCTTTTGGAGGCTCAGATCACTGGCCTATTCAAATGGAGATCAAGGGCATTGGCATCCCAAGAAACAAACCGTTCAAGTTTGAAAATATGTGGCTTTCACACCCGGATTTCATCAGCAACATTGGAAAATGGTGCGCTGAAGACCTGCAGATTCAGGGATCATCTATGTTCTTGCTACATAAAAGACACATCAAGCAGAAGCTAAAGGAATGGAACCAGAAGGAATTTGGCAATATTTTCACTATTAAAAAAATCGTGGAAACCAAAATCCTAGAGCTCAATCAAGCTTTGATCAAGAATGGCTTTTACAAAGACAAAAATGATCAAGCAGATAAATACCACCAAGAATGGGAAAGGCTATGCAAACAAGAAGAATTTTTTTGGAAACAAAAATCTAGAGTTCTATGGCTAAAAGAGGGATAACGCAATACTAAATTTTTCCACAGATCTACCATTGCAAACAGAACTCACAACAAAATCTCTTCGATCAAGGACGAGAATGGCCAAATTCATCAAGCCCATGAGGAGATAGATGCAGTGTTAGTAAAGCATTTTCAGGACATTGCCAAGGAAAACTTTTCAGGAAGAAAACCTTTCATTAAGAATTTAATTAAACACATACCTAAATTGGTATCCAGAGAGGACAATGGTAACCTCAACAAACCTGTAACTAAAAAGGAGATCAGTGAGGTCCTCAAGGAAATGCAAAATGGCAAGGCACCAGGCCCGGATGGATTTAATGTGGATTTCTTCAAAGCCTGCTAGAATATTGTTAAAAGGGATATTGTAGAGATAGTAGAAGACTCCAAGCGAAATAAGACCATTTTGAAATCTCTCAATACTTCCTTTATTTCCCTTATTCCAAAACAGGATAATGCTCAAACACCAGAGAAATTTAGGCCCATCGCCTTATGCAATGTTGTCTACAAAATAATCTCCAAGGTGGTGGACAATAGACTCAAACCCCTGCCCATGATTATCTCCGGGGAACAAACAGGGTATGTTGAAGGAAGACAAATTCTGGACAACATAATTCAAGCTCAGGAGGTGGTTCACTTGTTAACAGGAAACAAGAGAGCGGGAATGATCATGCAACTGGATATAGCCAAAGCATATGACAAAGTGAACTAGATATACATCAAAAAAGTGCTCACAGCGTTTGGTTTTGATCATCATTGGGTCAAATGGGTCATGGCCCTTGTAACTTCATCCATCTTTTCAATTTTAGTGAATGGCTCTCCTTCTGATATTTTTCTCCCTTCCAGGGGTCTAAGACAAGGAGATCTGCTCTCTCCCTTTCTCTTCATCCTCATGATGGAAGGGATGGGGCATTTCTTCAAGCATGCAAAAGTGACGGGAAGAATTCGAGGTCTCCAACTTACAGAGAATGGCCAAGTTCTAACTCATCAACAGTTTGTAGATGATACCATGTTACAGGGAATTCCTACAGTCAAAGAAGCACTTGCTTACAAACAGATTTTGGATGACTTCGCGAAAGCCACAGGTATGGAAGTTAATCTCATCAAATCAAAAGTCTTTTTCTTTAACACTCATATTGCCATCCAGAGAAATGTCTCCAGAATTTTAGGCTTTCAAAGAGAATCTCTTCCCTCCAAGTATTTTGGGGTTCCACTTACAGCTAAACCCCGACACAAGAGTATATGGGATCCATTAATAACTCAAATGCAAGACAAGGTCAGGAAATGGACAAACAGATCTTTAAATTTAGCTGGTAGATTGATTCTTACTAAAGAAGTTCTCCAAGCTATCCCAATATTCATGCTATCAGCCCTCCCAGCTCCATTAGGAGTCTTGCAGCAATTTCGGAATATTCAACGAGACTTTCTGTGGGGAAAAGAGGATACGAGGAAAAAATGGGCTTTAGTCTCTTGGGAAAAGGTCTGCAAACCCAAGAACTAAGGAGGCCTGGGTTTAGACAACCCAGAGATTCTCAACAAGGCTCTAGGAGCCAAACTTTGGTGGAGGTGGGTTAAGGATCCTAAAGCTCAATGGGAAAGCATCTGGAAGGAAAAATATGCCAATGCCTGGCCGAATTCGGATATCATACGTATGATAGGAACAGTGAAAGGCTCCCCCATATGGAACACGGCTTGGGAGAACAGAGAAGTGGTGCAAAAAAATAGTTTCTAGGAAATTAGAGAGGGAGATCAGCACTTTTCTGGGAAGACAAATGGCAACAGGAACCAAATCTACTAAAGGAAGAATATTTAGGCCTCAAGCAAGAGACTGACAATCAAGGATTAGTAAAGGTGAAAGACTTTTGGGAGAACTCACGTAATACAGGGAAGTGGAGAATCTGGAAAACAATTGAGGGCAAAGAGGACATAACCCTCAATAGTAAAGCATAATCCCTCAAGATACTGCTGGATCAGAGAACAATTTTAGTAATGGAAGGGCAAGACCAATTGAGATGGGGTAATAACAAAGAGGGCAACTTTAATATCAAGGAAGCTAAAGGTTTTCTCCTTGATATAGAACCCTAAGCTCCTAATAGAACTTGGCAGAAGCTTTGGAACCACAAAAGTTGGATGAAAATCAAACTTTTCATGTGGTTAGTTCACCATAGAAAAATTTTAACCTGGGATAACCTTAAAAAAAGGGGCATGCTAGGACCCTCCAGATGTCAACTTTGTGAGACCCAGGAGGAGACTATAGAGCATCTTCTCAACAACTGCATTTTCACTGACAGGATATGGGAATTTTTTACCAACATCTTCAAACAGTTTGATTGAGACAAAGAAAGTATTTCCAACACTCTAAACAACTGGAGGAGTAATTTTTCAGATAATGAAATTATCAACTGTGTTTTGGATCTTCTGCCGAGTTTCATCATTTGGAATGTGTGGAAGGAAAGGAACAAAAGAATATTCAAAGAGGAAAAGTCTGCCTCTCTTAGCCTGGTGAAGCTGATCATAAAACAACTAAAGGAGACAGTGGGCACCACAGTTAGGAATCTTCCCAAAAATCCTCCCTCAGTTGGAGAGTTGAGAATCCTCCAGCTGTTAGACTTGAAAGGGCTTATTCCTCAACGGCTAGACACGATAGCAAGCATGAGAGAAAAGGTGGAGGAATTCTGGCATCCCCCCTTGAAGGTTTTTTAAAGAACAACATTGATGGAGCTTCCAAAGGCAACCTGGGAGATGCTGGTTTTGGGGGAGTTCTAAGGGATGACACAGGTAGCATTATCTCCCTCTTCCATGGTCACTTAAGAAAAGCCACTAACAACATGGCAGAACTAATGGCATTGGAACAATGATTAGAATTTTTGATACAGAGTAATTGCCAAAATGTCATAATTGAAGCGGATTCAAAGTTAGTCATAAACACTGCCAAAAGAATCAGTAATGGAACAGGGCCGGAAAAGGTCACAAAACACTGGAGGTTAACTGGAGTCCTTCAGAGAATTCAAGTGCATCTACAGGAACTTCGTACTCTCAAATTTATTCATGTGAGAAGAAAGGCCAACAAATTGGCTGACATTCTAGCCAACCAAGGTGTTAGCAGCAAGGATAGCGCAATCTTAAGGAGGTGGAATACAATGGTGCAGAGTAACCTAAAAAAACTCTGCCATAACCAGGCGGAGGAGGACGAAGAAGAGTACAGACGCAAAATGATGGATCCCATATAGCAATGGTCAGCGGTCAGAGAGCTACACCAAGTTGGACAAAAAGGTGCACAATGACAGGTAAGACAAGGATAGAGGTAAAGTGGACCACGTTCAGGACAATTCTAAGTGATGGGAGTCAGAGCTTCCCGGACCGTAGTAAGTAGCATCAGAAACTTCCGCATCATCCTAATTTTTCAGTGATGGATGTCAAAACCACCTCTGGGCGGTTTCCCAGAATTCACACCGCTCACAGGTTAAAAGTGGTTTCAGATTTTTGGCAGCGATGCCATAGAAATCATTCCACATGGTGGAGGGCCCGGTACATAAACCACTCTCCCTGCGCCATAAAGGTCGATCACACCGGGCGTGCGATTTTCTGCTCTGTCGTCCGATGGCGCAAGGTGAATCGACGCTCTAGATCCATCGAGCAGTTTGGTAGGGCCCACGGGTTTGGTGGGGTAGGCAGTTTCGCTGCTATCGCACCGCTTTTTTATTATGAGTGGTTTTTGTTTATTGGCAGCGATGCCATAAATATCTTAACACGTGGAGGAGGGCACGGTCCTTATACCACCCTCCCCATGCCCTAAAGATCGTCGGCTTCAAGCGCGCGATTCAGCCGTCTGATCGCGCTTGGTAATTCAACGCTCTGAATTCAACGTGCTATTTGGTAGGGCCGTGGGGTTGGTGGGGTCCGCGGTTTCTTCGAGCAGTTTTGGTGGTGCGATACTTTGGGGTGTCGTCCGTTTGCGGGGGGATGTGTTTTCCGTCAGATCGGTTGGTGCCTTTGATGGGACCACGTGTCCTGGTGGGCTTTTCGCTTGGATTTCTTGGATGTTTGTTTACCGGAGATCAGGCCTTTAGTTTGATTAGTTCAGCCAAAAGTATGTAATGAAAGATTTTGATGTTTGTTGTAGCGGGGTGATGCTTTTCTTTGGCTTCATGCCCTTTGTTTCCCTGTCACCTCTTGGAGTTCAGAGCTCTTGTATATTCTGTAAATTTTTCTCGATTTTATGAAATAGAAGAAACTACTCTTACTTTAGCAAAAAAGAGTGGTTTCATCCTATAAATATGTATGTTTATTAAATAATATAATATAATATATATATATATAAATAAATTAGTACAATATAAATAATAAATATGGTGGTTAAATATAACAATAAGGTTAGTAAAGATTTATTATACAAGAAGTTAATTTGATTACTAAAAAAATAATTTATAAAAAAACAAATTTAAGTACTTAATTTAAATAATTTATTAAATCTGAAATTTATCTTTTTCTACTTCTCATGTTAATTATATGAAATTTCATAAATTTCCTACCCATAAAACCATTGTATATTAATAAAAATAAAATACAACATATAAAAAATTTCCTTTGCCCTGCCATGAAACCCTAATCTCTAAACTGTAATAAGCTAGTTCAATCTTAGAGTTTATATAATCCCTAAAGTGTAATAAGATAGCTCAATCTCAGAGTTTATATAAGGAATGGTCCTTTGTCCTACAATAAAACCCTAACCCCTAAATTGCCATAGGCTAGCTCAACTTCAGAGTTTTTCTAACCGACTCAATATGCCTTTAAAAGAAATACCATGGGATTTATATCATTCACCTTGAGCTTTATACCATGGGGTTACCATGATTATAATATTCATGTTAATGGTATATATCTATCGGCAGTTTCATTTTTGTGCATTCGTTAAAGAAAAATATCATGGGATTTATATCATTCACCTTGAGCTTTATACCATAGGTTTTAATTACTATAATTATAAATTTTTTGTTGATTGTGTATATTTATGGGCAGTTTCATTTTTGTGCGTTTGTTAATCAGTAAGTAAAAATGTACTATTATCTTTGCGAAAAGAGAGAAAACATAGTTATAATTTATAATTTCATTATCTCCTTATTAATGAAAGCACTACAAAAGAATAGGTATGTTTTTTCTTATTTGTGGACGTGTCTGTTAATCCAAGCTTATCAACCTCCAATACAATGTAGATCAACTGCTAATCGGCTTAGCACACCGAGGATTTTGGACATGAATTAGTGTTGTTTTCATAGGTTTCGTAGCCATTTTCCTTATACATAGAGGATTATCAATTTTTTGGTTGTGTATTTGTTTTAAGTGATACATAATATCTTGTTGTTATGAATGTGTAGTTTATCATACAATAATAATATTATAGAATAATTATATATAAAATTATATTATTAGAAGTAATTATATATAAATGATAATATTATTTAAAAATTTATATTTAAATTATATGTTTTTCAATATATATATATAAATTAGCATAATTATATTATTAAATGTGATTAATAATGTTTATAGAAAATTGGATAATAAGTATTTATATAAAAATTATATTTAGATTGGTATGTCTATTCAAATTAAAATCATGATAATATATAACTAGCACAACCACATTATAAATGTGATTAATATATATTCACAAAACGCTAATAGATAAGGATTTAATATTAACATTAATATATTAATATAAATATAAATATAATACTAATACAATATAATAATAATTATATTATAAAATATTATTTTCATTATATATAATATATATAATTATAACTATATTATTTATTATTATATTATCAATAATTTAATAAATATTGATATTATTATCCACTAGGATTATTAACTATTGAAAAATGTCATATTACAATGCCACTATGAAAAGAAAAAGAAATGTCATATCACAATATAACAATTGATAAACAATATGATACAAAGCAAGAGTTGCAAGGGAGTTTAGGCCCTCCCACTTAAGTTAGAAATTTTGTTATGAGAAAAAAGCCATAAAAATGATAATCTACATTGGCCAATGCTAAATTAATATTGGTCAATACGAAAACATAATCATATAGTTTTGCTTTGTTAGGAACTAATAAATTGAGATGTGAAGTGGATAAATTAATCACTTCATGAGGCCTAAGGACTTGCATAAATTTTGATGGGTACTAAACACTAGTAGGTTTACACATTTATAGTTTTACCCCTACATAAGTGTTGAGTAAAATATAAATAATAGTGAGAAGTAACTAGTAGTAAATATATTTATTTACATTTTATTGATGTCTATTTTTATTCAATGAATTATTTAAATTATCTAGAGAAGTAACTAATGGTAAATATGTTATTTGTGTATGTATATTTTCATAGCCAGTAATCATGTTGATGTAAGTTTCCGGATAAATGTTGTGTGCATGTTTAATGATCTCCTAAGTTTATAGTGATCTTAAGAGAAAGTGAAAATGATTTAAGAAATTAATAATAAAATATTTTGACCATAATTTAAGAATAAAAGCACTCATTAAGGAAAGTGACAATCAATTACCAACTATTGTTTTGCAAATATGGCAATAATAATGATGCATTTAATGAACATGATTGATGTTACAATGAACTAATGAGTCAATGCATGAATGTAAAATATGGGGAATGTCCTTGAATGTGACGATATAGTGTTTTAAAAAGACATTGTAAGAACCCCTTTAGATATTAAAGATAAACAATGAGTCGAGTAATGAGACTTGACTGTAATAACTAATTTTTTGTTTAGTCTTCTCCTGGATGCATTAAGATGGTTGGTAGTTGTGATTGGTTAGTGTTGTATGACTAACTAATAGAACTATATGCATTAATTGAATTGGATTTAAGATTATTACAATTCGTAAACAAGTGATTATGGTAGTTTTCATGTATCAGTCTATTGATGACAATACACTATGGGAAATTGGAAATGTTTAGTGTTAACTCAACTATTATTGGCATTTACACATTAATAAATATTTGCATATACTTTTATGCATGACAATATTGTATGCATGAAACTAAAATGATTTGGAAATTGAATGCTTGTTAAATGATGCATATTTATAACTAACGTTGATGATGGGATTAAGTAGTGGTAGCTTAATGACAACAAGGAAACTCGTAACATAAAATGTTGCAATGTGAATTGCAACCGCAAATGAGAAAGCATAATGTTATATGATATGCATGATTGTGTTATTTGGAAAACCAGAATGCATACAACATGTATGTTAGTTATGTTTCCTATCAATCTAGATGTTGTGGACCCATGTTGAGGGTTAAGTGTAAATTCATTGTGTACATGCATGTTTATTTTGTTAATGAAAATGTTCATATGGTTCATTATGTAAACTACTTTGGGTAAGAGTGATAAAAGAGAAATTTAACATGCCAGACAGTTGCAGATAGTTGTGAAAGGCTAGAATGCCTTGGGTTGATGGCAGTTACTTGCTCGGAGGGGTTGATGGTACTTGTCTGCCTGGATTTCCATGCCTTAGAGATAAATGATCTCAGTAAGGGAAAAGAGTTTGCCAAGATGGTGAAGAGGGTAAAAAGCCTGAGGCAACTTTATTGATTTGGACCCTGTTGGAGGAGGCCCAAAATTCCTCATAGATGGGACGCTGTCAGAGGAATAGGTAGGAAACTGCCAAGAGGAATCTTATATTGGACCCTATGTGGTCACTGGAATTCTTGTGCTGGTTGGCCAGCGGAATTCCATACTAGACTTGGTATTTCCTTTGTCAAATAATTTTCTGGACGTGAAAATGACTAGATCTAGTTGTGGAAACTAGTTCTCATGGGTTGGGAGGAGAATTCTTTAGCCTATTTTGGTTCTCATAGCTAAAGAACTTAACTAATCAGCTATATGTTATGTTAAAAATGAATTTTATATATAATTGTGTAAACATGTTATGTACATCTTAATAGGTAAGGAGCCTTGTGCTCGGTAAGGAATTATTGGAAGTGGAGTTCCTTTATTGTATTGCTAATCTTTTAAATGTCTTAGCATGAGTTAGGATAGTATGCACTTTGTGCATATATTGATCATTTTGATTATTAGAGAGATAGGTTCTCTCTGAATAATTTCAGAAGTACTGTGTGGATGTCTTTACTGAGAGTTAATACAGTGTTCATGTGGTGCAGTGATTTATCATGTTGATGAGTAGTGTTGGTGCTCTTTAAGTACTTGTAAAAGTATTGTGATCTAAATATCATCTAACATTGCACAATTGATTGATAGTTAAAAGTATTTCATTTGACTCAAAATATTGTGACTAATTTGATTGAATTTGTTAGTCATACATTACAGGTTACTTACCATGGAGTGTTGATGGGTTGTCCAAACACTATTAAAATGCTTACGTGAAACTGCTCATGATTTTCAAGAGTAATTGGTAAGTAATGGTAAGTTGATATAGAGATTTGTTTTTGTATATTATGAATTTGAATAAGGGCCAAGTGATGGAAATTAGAACTTGCATATTTTTGCAGTTATAAATACTTACGACTATTGATTTTTTCTTATGTTATAACATTACAATTTGTGTTTATTGTCATTTCTTGGAATGAAATCTTTGATTTTAAAGAGGAAAGATCACTTTTTATGCGGTTTAGATGGTTATATCATGAGTAAAATCCAAGGTTCCAACGAGAGATGAACACCAAGGATGGTGTTCTTGTTAAGGGGGGAGTATGTGACATCCATAAAATAACTCAGCGTAAAATCAAACAGCTATGAATAGTAATTTCAAAAGTTACACATCAGTTACAAAACTGATTCTTGATATTCGTGAAACTGAATGAGGATGAAGAAAGAAATAAAATAGGAATCCTAGGGAAGAAATTAGGGAAGTCTCCTAGGCAATGGTGAATTGTATGGAAGAAAGTGATTACGTGTTGGGTTTGAATATGTTTGCCTCGCATCGACGACATTACGTGGAAGCTTGCATATGTTTTCGAGCCCATACTTCTCGTCCTGTTGCTCTCCTTTTTCTTCTTTTGCGATGGGTGTAAGACGTAGCCATCCCTGCTAATTGCATTGGACTTTCACTGGCGTTTCTATCTGTACTTTTGCTTATTTGTTTCAAATATTTGAACCGTGGTTCTAAGGAAATGCGAAGGTGACGACATGCATTAGTTCAATGATCTCGCTTTAGTTGCATGCGATAAATGAAGCATCGTATTTGCTAACATAATTTTAAATATGACAATCATGTGATAATAAGATATTGTGCATAGAGAGAGGCGACCCCTTGTCAACCTAAGGGGACAATTTTAAAGAGTATATGGCCCAAAGGGTGTCGATAAGTCGAAGAGAATCGGTAATATGTGGACCTGCACATGAACTTGGTTAGGTTTTCCTTTTCAATCAAAGAAAAGGAAAGGGCATACAATTCTTCTTTCTGAAGGGGGTGTATAGTGCTTATGTCCTACCTTGTTGATGATAAACATGCAATCGATTTTGTTTTGATAGTAAAGACAACAGGCAATGATCCACGTTTTTCATTGACTAATTGCACAGTGAAACTAGATGGCCAAGAAAACTCTTCACTACTGTGGATGTTTCTTGAATTACAATGCATCGAGGGAAGAAAACTTTTGTACCCTGAAAGCAAGGTATTAAATGTTCAGACGATTGAGAATCTCTCTTTTGGTTCCCTCCACAAATTCCTATGTGATACCAGGTATTCTTCATAAGGTTTTTACTTGAATAACCTAAAGAGGGTTTTTACTTAAATAACCTTAGTATGGGTAATTTAATATATTACTACATGTAGATTAAGGTTATATATGTTTTCTTGGTAAAGAAAATACATTAATGCATGTAGTTCTTAATAACTACCTTATGTGTGAGTAATCTTTCTTGTCTTTATAAAACAATACAAATACCTTTTATCTAAGAAAAGATAGGATGCATACCCTTTTCTTATCTAGATTATTTTCTTGGAAGCGAATATCTATCCAAGTTATTTTCCTAGAAGTGAATATAGATTAAAGGGGGTAATTTGTGAAATATTCTCATGGGTAGAGAGTTCTCTTGAAATTTAATACTTAGTTATGAGAAAATATAATAACCTATGCATATATGAAATGCACAGAGATAAGTCATAGGAACCTTCTTTGGAAAGAATATATCTTTTATGTAGGAAAGATAAGTTAATGGTGTTAGTCCCTTTGCAAGAGTTTGCAAAAGTTACATGTTTCGATGAGTAAAAAGGTAAAGGATTTGGTTGTTGCATATTGGGTAGTTTAATTGATTTGCATGATTTAATGCATAAACGGTTACCGTTATTATTATCCTAGTTCTTATGCACAAAAGAAAGGTTGATTATGAGACTTTGTTGAAAACGAATGCATGGGGACCTTGTTATGATACTTTCATGGAAACAAATGCATAATAACTTTGTACATAAATGAATAGAAGATCTATGTTGGGTTCTTGAAAAATAACTAAGTGAAAAGAACACATATGCAAAAGCATAGAAAAAATATTTTATTACATGTATGGAGATATAACTATTGTGTTATATATTTTAAAGAGACACATGGATTTGTAGAACTATTGAGCTAGATCTTTTAAAGAGAAATACGCGTTAGTGTGAATAAGTATTGTGGAAAGTAAAACAAGTATTTACTTGAATAAATGTACCAGTTAATTATTATGACATGCTGGATATTTATTTGTGCATATTGTTGTTAGAAGAAGCATGTTGTGATATTCTATTTACAACTCATGCACATGAGTAGATGTTAAAGATCACTTTTAGAGGTTGATTATTGATTGATTAATATTGTATCTAATCTTTTTTCCAAAGCTTGTTGACGACAGCAATGACATGAAACGATGGCGGTTTGTGCCAAGGAAAAGTGATGTTTAACATTGTGCTAGGTAAAGAACTAATGGTCCATCCTCATGAGTACGAGTTGCAGGATCGTACATTGATAGAACCATCATGCCACAAGGAAGTAGAGAGTGGTGATATGTAGGTAAAGGGAATCATGAAATGGATGCAAGGTTCATCAGACAATTTAATATTGTATCTAATCTTTTTTCCAAAGCTTGTTGACGACAGCAATGACAGGAAACGATGGCGGTTTGTGCCAAGGAAAAGTGATGTTTAACATTGTGCTAGGTAAAGAACTAATGGTCCATCCTCATGAGTACGAGTTGTAGGATCGTACATTGATAGAACCATCATGCCACAAGGAAGTAGAGAGTGGTGATATGTAGGTAAAGGGAATCATGAAATGGATGCAAGGTTCATTAGACAATTTATGTTAATGTACTACAACAGTGGTTGACAATGGTTATGCAACTTACTGTCCTCTATTGAAATTTACTTTATGTACTAATGAACATTATATCTAATGGTTAATGAGGAATGTGGAGTTGTGATTTGAATAATTATTTATGGGTAATTTGTGTAGAAATATTTAACTCCCTGTTTTTACATGTGAGGTTACCAGGTTACTAAGATATGTTACAATTATTTTATTTATAAATTAGATAATTATATAATATATAATATAAAATATAATTTTATATATTGAAAATTACTTTATTATTAATATAATAATTTCAAAAACTTACATATAGTTTATTTCAGGGATGTTTAGCCATTATATGTCCTCATGATAAATCGTTCATAAAATAAAGTATATTATTCACATAGGTTAATATATAAATATATCTTTTACATTTATGTAATTTCAATGGATTAAACAATTATATAGATATTGTTATATCTGTTTTTTGGAGATTATATTGTATTAAGTGGATTGCGAAAAATTTTTGACCACTATTTATAAAATTTATTAAAATTTTTGAAAATTTATAAAATTTAAAATGAATATTTTGAAAAAAAATAAAAATCAATTTTTAACTTTAATTTATTTTATTTTTATTTTTTTTAATTAGCTATTAAAAAATAAACTAATTTATGAGAGTTCTTATATAATTTTTAAAAAGATTATTTATAAAAATTAAATTAAAAAATTATAGAATATCACTAAATATCCATAAAATCAATTAACACTACTATTAAATTAATACTCTAAAAGTAATACTCCCATCAAATCAATCCACTGCACGCTTGAGTGGCCCACCTTTCCTAAGACCTTTCTCCCGTTGATTAAATTGCACTAAAAGCTTCATACGGACTTTAGAGAAGCAACGATGACCTAGACTCAGTCAGCCTGCGGATCGGGATTTTCAATTCAAAAAAGAATGACGTATTTCATGTTTAAATCAAACCATTGTTCACGCGTTGCAAGAGAATAAAAATTCTGGTAATTTGAATATTTTAAATTCTGCTCATGTATAACGTAGAACCACACCACTATTTTAGAGTGTCAAGTTATGTGGACACATGTTTACATGTATATGTTTTTCTAATATTCTAAGCACCCACATTTTGAAAGTTTAATTTAATTTCTAAATATTTTAATTTTAAATATAATTTTTAATTTTTTTATTTAAAAACGCATTTATTATATATGATTTTAATTATTTTAATTTTTTAGTTTTTTAAAATTAATTTTTTTTATTTAAATTAATTTTTAAATATTTTGGAATGTAGATTAGGTAACTATACAGTGCATTATTAATATGTTCTTTGTAAAATTGTTGATTAATACTAAATTATATGTCTTTAAATTATAGTGGTATAAAATCGAGTGCATTATTAAGATACATTTTGTGAAGTTGTTGATTCAAACCTAAATTATATGCTTGAAAATTATAGTGGTAAAGAATAGAGTGCATTATTAAGATGCTTTTTGTGAAGTTGTTGATTCAAATCTAAATTATATTCTTGAATATTATAGTAGTAAATAACGTAATCAACCCATTGTCATGCACGTGTGAGCATGCCCCAATTACCAATTTTACCAAATACAAAAAAGCATTTTAACTAAATTTTTTTTAAATATATTTAGTACGCCCACATTATATCATAAATTAAAAATATTTTTTACAAGATTAACCTTCTTAACCCTTTAGTGTATCAAAGCTATAGTGATATGTTACTCTTTAAAATTTTAATAAAACATTAAAATTTCAAAGCGTTATCACCTAGATTGAACCTCACGGTGAAGGAAGGCAATGTCAGGGTAACCACGAACCATGCTCAGCCAAGTAGCTAGCCCTACTAGGCCAGGAGAGGGATCTCTTTGTAAGGATCTCAACCAAGATGACTAGATCAAGAAAATAATATTAAATAATACATTAATATAAATGCACATTTTTGGAGAGGAAGACAGAGCCTTCCTTCCCCAGAGTGTGCAATGTTGCCTCAATGAAGGCAAAGTCTAGGCTAAGGTTGGTCAGACTCGTCGACGGGCAAATGAAAGAAAATATGAAGTGAATGCATGGAAACACTAAGTGAAATCAGAAGTGATTGACAGTGCATGCAAACATGAATGAATGATTCAGTAAACAGATCAACATGCATGTGGGTGAAGTAAGTCACCAAATCAATGACCATTCGTGCAAAACAGTTTCATGCATACGACATTAGTGAGATAGAAACAAAAACTAAAATGGTGCTAGTACAATCTAGTATACATGTAAACAACAGCAAGTCTTCAAAGAAATCAAGCAAAAAACACTCACTCAAGTAAAAACACAAAAACTGATAGAAATTATGAAAAAGACAAGTTGAGGCCACTTACCCATGAATAATTGAGCCAGATGTGTCGAAGAGTCATCGATGTGTTATGGGATGTTAGAGATCCAATATCGATGTAAAATAATGAGCTTTGATGCGTTGAATAAATAATTTTTGAGCTCATGACATGCATGCCACAAATCTAGGAAAAAACGACACTTTGAGGAAAGTTTCTAAAACAACTTTGCATGTAATCTCTAGCTGCTAAAAATAGCTCACTGAATCATGGGATGCCTTTTACTATTCCAGGAAAATGCAAGCCATGCATGCAAGTCAACTTTCCCTGGTCCTAGGTGGAACTGGTCAACACAACTACTCGTGCATGAAGCTACTCAACTACTGGAAGGAAATGCACATTTTTGGCTGGGAGCGGGGCTACTTGCCCAAGAGATTTGCGTAATTTCTGGGTAAATCAGCTGACTGTTACCCAGCTTTGCGGAAATTTTGGGTTGAGCATCCCTGCTGGGGAAAGTTGCGCAATTTTCACTATGAGTGTTGACTCGCATAATGGCGCAATTCTGGAGCTGAGCAGGCTGCCAGACATGATTGCGCAATTTCTGGAGGGAGGGTTGGTTTCCCTCTAGAATTATGCAATCTCTTGGGGGATCTACTTAGCCTGCAACTGGACCAAGTCTGGATGAATAGCCTGTGAGGGGAATGCATCAAGCTATAATCGACAAGCCACCTTTGTGTAATAAAAACACTGAAGCCTATGTACTTGATGAAGCAAGACAAGGTGTTGTGAAAGGTTGGTAAGGATGCTCCAAAACGAAGTGAAGGAAAAATTTTGGAGGGTGGTTGTAGCCACTACAAGAGGTACATAATTACTACAACTAATTATTTGAAAATATGGTCCCAAGCACAACCAGTAAGAGATTACTTTGCAGAGACTGCTATGAAGTTCATTTTTGAATACATGTTGTCTAAATTTGGGTGTCCAAAGATCTTGATGAGTGACCAAGGTTCACATTTCTTGAACAAGAACATTGAAGCATTGACTGAGAAATCACAGAAGAGTACTCCTTATCACCCTCAGTCAAATGGAACTGTGGAAGCATTCAATAATGTTTGGAGAATGCACTTACTAAGGTATGCAATGTAAATAGAAATGACTGGGACCTTAGGATTCCAACAGTATTATGGGCTTCTAGAACTACATGCAAGAAGTTGACAAGTCGTACACTCTTCATATTGGTTTATGGGCAAGAAGTTGTGATGTCCATGGAATACATTGTTCCTAACCTAAGGATTGCAAATTTTACAAATATGGTAGACCTTGACATAATGGAGGGAAGAATGTCGCATTGATTGCTTTGGAAGAAGATTGATTGATAGCAAGATTCCATCAACAAGTACAAAAAGCAAGAGAAAAGGCCTGGCATGATAGACATATTAAGAAAAAGAAGTTCCAGATAGGAGACCTTGTTCTCCTCTATGACAGTAAGTTTGTGAAGTTCCCAGGAAAATTCAAAATGCATTTGTTAGGCCCATAGGTTATCAAGTATATTACTGATGGAGGCACAGTTCAGTTAGCGAAGCTAAATGTAGAATTGATTGAGGGAAAAGTCAATGGTAGTAGATTGAAGTTGTAGAGGGAAAGCCCTGCCCCTACAACTTTGCCTTGAGGAAAAAAGAGAAAATCCTTAGTGCCACCTGCAGTTGAAAAAGGGCACTGGACTATAAACTACACTATAGAGAGCTTCAACATAGGAGGTTACTTCGCTACAGTCTAGGGTATGTTGAAGTTCGCAAAAGCCACAAAAGAATATGGGATGTGCGCTACAGAGTGGAATGCATCAAATTTCACCGAAAAACCGAAATATGACCGATAAAAGGGAAAAATACACAGAAAGTTTCATTTATGAGGATAGATTGGCAAGATGTAAGGGTAGATATGCAATTAATGAGTAAATCTAAATGCAATATGGAAAAATCAAATCTAATGATGGGGTTCGAATTTGAGAATTGTTATAAATAAGTCGCCTCCTGCCCAGATTAAGAACTTTTCTTAATCGAGAGCTTGAGTGTTCATAGTGTGAATAAATTGCAAAGAATTTCCACATGAAAGTCCTGTCAATTGAATAATTTATGTGTATATTTGACGAAACATGCATAGAAGGAGTCATGGAAGTAGTCTCCATAGCAACCGTTGGTATGCCTGCAACATCAACTAAGATGATTGTAGTAGCAATACCCACAGTAGCATCAACTACAGCACCATCACCGTAGAAACAGAGGAGATCCCCAAGAAAGAATATGATTAAGGAAGTGAGAAGCAAGAAGAAGAAAGATAAGGAACCTACTAAAGCTCAGAAAAATACTGATCTAGTTAAAGATAGTGACGAAGAAGTGGAGGAGATACAGGAGGAGGAAGGCGACGTAGTATTTTATCACCCGTACCACCATACATCCCTCTGCAGAAACAGAATGTTAAACCTGTAAAATAATCAAAAGTTGCAAAGTATGGCACATTTACACCCTTGTTTCTAGAAGCAGTAACCTTTAAAGGAGAAGTTTTAGGGAAAATTTTGTAGCTCAATTTCTGGGATTATGATTTTAATGACAGGAAGAAGTACCCTCAGTGTGCACTAGACTATTATTTGAAGCAGGAGCACTACCCAGACAACGGAGTAACGAGGTTAGAGCCACAATAATGGGCAAATAGGTTGGCACAATCAAGACTGGGAAATAGGTTGAATGTGTCGCACTTCGATAGAAGTGTGGGAAGCACATTGTGTGTAAGGAAATTTCTCATGCTGGTGCACGATGGAAATTTATGGTTTGGGAAATAAGGTCCCCATAGACCCTATGCTCATATGGAGGGTCACAAGATTTCCATACTAAGGACGAAACCCCACAGAGGAGTTCGTTGGAAAGGAACAACACTGAGCTATAGTGGAAAATATGACAAAACATTTTGGGCTGGTCAAAGGAAAGAGGGGTTATGATATAGCTTCGATTAGTGACCAAGCTATTCACTTCGCAGCACACATATTGGCCAGGAAGATTATGAGGAAATGTCATACGAATGAAGTTCCTACGTCGGTGGTGTCATTAGTTGTGTAGTGTGCAAATGAGATTCAATATAGCTGGGTCATATACCTATGCAAGGAGTTTCTGGATGACTTTCACGAGGTCTAGGAGAAAGGAAAAACATTCCACTATGCTTGGTTGTTTTTAATTATTACTATGATGGCGTGGAGGGAACCATAGGAGTCATAGTTCCCCAAGGTGCCTACAACTACCTATGAAGCCGCGAGGTATGCTTCATTATGGTTTACCACCAATGCATCGCGTGCACAAGAAAACAAAATATTTTTTTTTATTGTACCACGTGGATTTAAGTATGCTAGTGAACCAGCATCCCGGACTCTCACCAAGCTTATACGAGCAGTATAGTTCTATGGCAAAGTTCAAAGAAGATTTTCACAATGTATGCATATAGGTGCGCAGGGATACAAAGAATAAAAGGAATTCCTTATCATATATGGTAACTGAAGACGATGTTGTTTTGCAAATAAAAAATTGACCCACATAATGGATGCCTCCATTAGAGGAAGCATGAGACAATGTGATAGAAGAAGAGTTGGACACTTCGCAGCATGGCGAAGCCAATGGAAAAGATAAGGAGCAGGATGAAAATGAGTTAGAGGAGGAAGAGCAACATGATGGGAGTCAGCAAGATCCTCCTGAGGGAGATAAGCAGATCAAGGAGACAGAAAAGGCAGAAACATAAAAAGTTATCACAGAGAAGAGGAAGGCAGAGGGTGAAGCTGCCTCAAAGAAAAAGAAGAAGTAGAAGGCCAACAAGTTGAAGGATCTCATTGTCCTTACAGAAGAGGACTTACATCAAATTGGGCACATGATAGAGGAAGAAACAATATAGTCTGGGAACATAGTCAAATATCACTACAATGCACTTCTGATTAGTGTCATAAAGTGGATCATAGAATTGAAGATATTGGCACAGACAATTAGACAGCCCGCGTAGATAGAGGAAAGGGTTGGATCATAAACATAGATAGAGCCTACACTTGTAGTGAGGCTAGCACAAATACCTATAGGATCCTTATAGTTTGAATAAGTCGAACAATAACATCAGGCTAAATAATGGAAGCATGTCAACATGAATATCGCAGTAGTGCCATTGCCAACACTCTACAAGCTACACTTAGAAATTTTAGAGGAACTAAAGTTGCGGGAACAACATACATCGCAGCTGAATATATAGGTATAAAAAGAACCCACTACGCTATGAAAAAAACTCTAGTAGGCGTTGCAAGAAAAGGAGCAAATGGAAGTGGAACACCAAGTGGTTGAAGCCAGATTTAAAGAGATTCTGAGCCTTAATGTCTAAGACAAAGAGTCAGTAGAATAAAAGGTCGTGAAGCTCGGCCTTGCAGTAAAGGGGTGTAAGGACAAAATTTTCATAGTGAAATTTAAGTATGAAATGCATATAGTGAGTTGAAAATGAAGCTACAGCCAACTACACCACAAGAAGTGAGGGATCAAAGGGAGAATAACCTAAAGACTGTAATGGCCAGCATCTCCACATCATTGGTAGACTATGGAAATTGTTAGATGAAAGTTTGCAAATTTAAAATTCATTTTTGGAAGATCCAAGTGTATAGAAAATCGAGGAAAAAATGTAGCAGAAGCAGCAACAATTAGGAGAGATTCGGGCATCTATGAAGACCTTACCAATCTTGCATAGGCTTGTGAAAATCAATGAGAGTAAGGCACTCTAGAATATCATTGAGGAAATGAAGAAGGAGGAGCATATTTTGATAGAGAGGATGTAGCCTTGGAAGGATGATTCCCTCCAGTTATCACAGGAAGTGGATGAGAAGCTTCCAGATCTTCGACAAAGGGAAATAGTGTTGGTGCAGAAGGCTGCGGAACATGTGACAGAGGCACTATTGGAGGAAGCATGCAATGAGGACAAGCAGGAAAAAAAAACTCTACAACAGTTCAACCAGACCTACAACAATATCAAAGCAAAAGTTAGAAGCAAAGAAGCTAAGTAACTCGGGACGAGTCACATGTGAGTATTGGGAGCTTGTTGGGTCCATCCCAGCTTGACCTAGATTTTAATGAAGACTCCGCATTTTGGGGAGTTGAGTGTGAAGTAAAGGATGTAGCGCAAAGCGAAGTGGACTGCACAGTGGAGCAGCAGAGCACCAAAGTGGATCACAGTAGATATACCGTGTCATATATGGGCTTCAAGGCAGGTCGAAGCCCCTCCCTTTTTGTAAAAGAATACTATTTTGTAAATGATGAATGGTTGTTTACTGTAGTAGATTGTATTAGGAGAGTCCATGGTATATGGACCATGGTATTGTAATGATGGACCCTCGATGTAATTGTTAGCGCTTGAAATTTCACCTCAGGCTGAAAAAGGCAAACCTCAAGGCACCATCAAACCATTTAGCCTCGTAGCTAGCCCTATGGGGCAGGAGAAGGCTCTCTCCGGTCAATCTCAGTAAAATCTTCAATGGATGAGATGACCAATAGGGTAACACTGATTTTAGGCTAGTAAACTGATCAAAAGGGTTGATTTGGGGTTTTTTAGGGTTTTTGGTGGCAAATTGAGGGGATGGCAATTTTGGGTGCGGGGATTGGACACAGTTTCTGCAGGGGGTTCTTTGGGGCGAGGTAGGAGACAGTATTGATGCCTTTGATTGAGGTGGATGATTAGGAATGACAGGTGAGAGAGCTAAAGAGAGCAAACAATAACTTTGAATTCTCTTTAGACAGTAGAAAACATTGAAATTAAACAAACTTAAAAGCAGAGCATGGCAAGCATGAATTCTTACTTTAACACTTCATTTGTTTAATGTGCAGAAGTAAAGAAAGGAAATGAATCACATAAAAAAACTTACAAGAACATTGAGAAACACACCATCAACACATGAGCCCACAAGAATCCTAAAGAGGACTGCAAAACCCTGGTCTTCCTTAGCCAAAAATTGCAGAGATACAGTGAAATAATACAATGATAGCTTCTCCCTCAAGAGTCCAACCATGAAAATGAGCAAGAAAGTAAATAATATAGATCGTCTAACCTCTTTCCCTGCCTCCATGGGTCGATCTCACTATTCTAGGAGTTGTTTCAACCACTTCTAAACTAAGCACTACAAACTAGGCAGTCAAAACAACTTGCCTCTATAAACTTGGAAACCAATTCATTCATTTAATTTGTACCCTTTTCATGAATGAATATTCTAGAAGAGTTACATAAGGGTAAAAGTGTCTAAATAGTACCATTATTACATCAAAGAGAATCATCATTCACCTCAAAAAGTCAAACTGAGTCAAATCTGCATTTTTTGGGCTGTATAGTGCATTTCTGGATAATTATGCCTGACGGGTTGTGCCCCTTTGGAGCCATGTTTGGGGCACTTGCAGGTGGCCAAATTGAAAAAACGTGGACCCAACTGGAATTTTGGAATTTGGAGTTCATTTGCCCTGTCAAAAATCAATTCGCCCAAGACAACTTTCTGCAGTTCAAAAAAGTGGCATAAAGTCAAATTTTGCATTTGTTTTACTTTCTGGAGGCCCAAAACTTCACCAAATCTCTATTCCTTTGATGAGCATGTGTAACTTTGCATGAAAAATCTAGAAATGCTGAGTTTTTTCAAAATGGAGTTGCCGGGATGAAGGGTCTCACGGGGGTGAGACCCGTTAATGAGCAAAAACCTGTAAATTGCCAAAAAATGCCAAAATTATACAAAATCCTCAAAATTTCTTGGGATTTGTGCTGTGGCTGAGCTAATTAGTGCTATGCTCCTTCAAGGAAGCCTCGGCCAAGATACGGAGGGGATCGGGCCTCTTTCTCCGTTTTAATGCCTTTGCCAACCGCCTTTGAAGCACCTTCATCTTTGCTTTGCACACGTGCATCCGCGCCCAATAATGATTTTTCATGTTCCTCAGCAGTTTTTTATCTTGATTGGCCTTAGCCAACAACCTTTTCAAATGAGCATTGTCCCAAATAAGCATAGATTCTCGATCTATGGGTCTCAAGTCACCGGGTCTCCTACGAGCCAATTCCCGGTCTTCACGAATCTTCTGCAGCTCATATAGCTTGTGCTCATCCTCCAACTGTTTGTTTCGCTGCTCTAAATAGTTAATTATCCATTTTGCCATCAACAATTTCGTGTGCAGCGACTCATTCTCGGTCCTTTGCTCTCGGATGATATCCTTGAGC
>APFE030567529.1:0-11485 GCA_000404065.3 Pinus taeda | reverse complement strand
GATACTACACATGTAGCACACTTGTTCTTCATAGAGATTGTAAGATTACATGGCTTGCCGAAGTCTATTGTTTCAGATCGGGATGTGAAGTTCACAGGATATTTTTGGCGGACTTTGTGGAAAAAGCTAGATACCAAACTAAACTTCAGCTCAGTTTATCACCCATAGACTAATGGGCAGACTAAGGTGGTGAACCAAACTCTGGGGAATCTGTTACGTAGTCTGGTTGGTGAAAATTCATGACAATGGGATTGCATACTCACACAAGCATAGTTCGCTTATAATGATTCACCCAACAGGAGTATGGGAAGAAGTCCTTTCCAGATCCTATATGGGATGCACCCCCGTGGTGTGCACAAGTTACTAGATTTGGGTCGGTTGGAATGAAGGAGTATTGATGGTGAAGACTTCATGAAGGTGATCATTGAACTTCATGAACAAGTGAAATCCCAATTACAGGACAATTGCCAAAGGTATAAACAGAAGGCAGATTTAAAATGGCGGGAAGTGCAATTCAATGTAGGGGACTTGGTACTGGCACATCTATGCAAAGAAAGGTTTCCTAAAGGTGAATATAACAAACTGAAACTGAAAAAAATAGGACCTTGCAGGATACTGCGAAAGTTCTTTGCAAATTCATATGAACTACAACTACTCTCGGGTATAGGGATCTCGCCCATCTTCAATGTGGCAGACCTCTACCCTTACATTACTACTAATATGGAGGATAGTTCGATAGAACACACACGGGACACCCAGGGAGAGACTGAGTCATGGGTCAAACAGATGCCTCCAGCTAAGCTTCTAGGGATCGAACAAATCTTGGATACTCAAGTGGCCTAGTGGACTCGACGGAAAGAGTACTTATAGTACTTGGTCAAATGGAAGGACCGTCCAATTGAGGACAATTCTTGGTTATATGCAGGCTAGATTCAAAGCTTCGGGTACTCGATTGAAGATCTCATGGACAGGAGCCATGAGATTCATTCACCCCGAGAGCCTAATGCAGGAACATCCAACTAGGGAGGCGACAACTAGATAAGTTGTTTTGATTAAGTTCACTTTTAGTTAGTTTTATTTTTATTTTTAAATGAAGGTTGTTACAGCCAATGTTTTTATTTATAAATTGAACAGTAGTTAGAATAGGATTTGTTTAAAATAAGTTAGAAATGAAACTGAACGAAATTGGAAAATAACTATAATGTAACTAAGGGTGGTTTCTCAACAGTATGAGGCTGCCAGCAAGCATAAATAGGCAACCTAGAATCAAAAGTGTGGTGGCTGCCATCTAGATGAAAAAAAAGAAAGAAAGCATAACTTTGAATGATTTTTTTTTAATGAATTTAAAGAAAGCTTATAGGTATTCACTATTTCAGAAGCAACAAGTATAAATTATTGTGCATAGAAATTAAACAACAAATTGTGTGATTAACATTCAAACTGTGCACCGGGACTGAAAGGATCAAATACGATAGAGCCAAACCATCCAGGTACATTACCAAATACATACTATTTGATTTAAATTAGAATTTACAGATATATTCATTCATGAGATCCACGAAAGTACATGACAAAACTTCTAGATTCCACACAGGCCTCAAGACATAGAGCCCTCAACAAATAACAAACATTCCTTCATACAAATGAGATAGGTCGAGGAGGGTTTCCACAACCCAGATAGACCAAAGTAGTACAGAGACGTAACAACAGACATGACAACCAACAACAGAAGGCTAAAACACATTTCCAGAATAGAAAACAAAATCGACAGGATGGGCTCATTGCATAGGAGGCAACCAAGTATCGACATAACAACAAACTGAAACCCTAAGGGCTAAACAACCATAGCCCGAAACCAAAATGCAACCATAGAGCGCAGTCAAGGAAGGACCCTACCCGATTTAAGCACATCGATCCCAAATCTTCAAGGACGAGACCACAACGTTTCATCCCCCAGAGCTAACCCCTTGCATCCACAACAAAGAGGAGAGGGATACCTACACAACTATTGTCAGAGAGGAAACACAACTATATAGCACACAACACTAGAGAAAAAACAAGGAACTTGACCCACGACGAATACTTGAAGGGGAGGCTAGACTCCACAACCGAGCCACAAGTTGAAACCCCAACTTGAGTGCAACCAACAACCGAAGTGCCATGATACCACAATCTACTCACCAAGAGAAAGGCCAATAATAAAAACTACAAGAAGGCGAAACCGTGGAATCAGAACAGGGTTTTTACCTGTCAAATAAACAGCCAAGCCATCGACAAGAGTAACAGGCAGAGGACCTGTGAAATGTGACCAAAACCTAGTTAGAAAACATCACTTGCAAGTTATAAAAGAATCATTCATAGACTATCGAAATAAGGCATACCCAGAATGACAAACCAAACCAGAGACCTCCACGGAAATCCAGGTGTACAATAGCCACTAGGTCCAATGAAAAACATTCATATAACTAGCAAACAATAGAGGAATGAAACCAAAGAAGAACCAAGAGGATAGCGGGCAACAAATACCCATCTTCTTCCACAGCCAACCTAGACGAGCCACAGAGGAATGGAAGCATAACTTGAATGAACAACAACGCAAATGAGCCCAGGTTGAACCATACCATAGACGTCGTGCTCACACAAAACGAGACCAACCTCAGGTTGGATGCACATTGAAGGCGCCATAAACCCTCACCAAACTTCGATGTGTGCTAGCGTGGGAAGGACCAAGGATGGGCCAGCTGCCATGTAAGTCTTGCCATGTAAGTCTTGCCATGCAACCGTCTTGGGATTGCCATCACTCACTTTTAACCCCTCTCCATGAAATTTAAATTAATAATGTAATGAAAACTAAACCTCACATAAATCAAGTAACCTATATCTCAGATGATTTCACAAGAAATTATTTGCGAGAAGGAAAAACCACAAGAAAATTTCAAAAAAAAAATTTATAAGAAAGAAAAAAAAGAAACCATTTAAATTAGAAAAAAATAAATACAGACAACTCGGAAAGACAACCAAAAATTTAAATAAAGATAACTTGGAAAGAATGATTTTGGAAAAAAAAAACTTGAATGGTTATAAAATAAAGAGAAATTAATTAAAAAATAAAAAAAAAAAAATTAAATAACTTGAAAAAATAGTTTTAAATAACCCACGTTTTAAGTAAAAATAAGAACTTTAAGATATAAATAAAAAGAATTTCATATAAATTATTACGAATTAAAAGAAAATTTCGATTTCTTGGAATGAGAAAGAAACCCCACAAGAAGAGAAACTATTTTCAAAGAAAAAAAATCCAATTTTCAATTATTTTGAACACATTTTTAAAGTAGCATACATTCCATCGTACATGATAGTATTCCAAACTCAACTTGTTTCAACACTGATCTCAAAGGTGCCATCTCTTTCGATCAAAGTGGAGAAACAAGCGCGTCTCTTTCGATCAGAGTGGAGAAATCAGCGCATTTATATTAGTATAGATCAATCCATTACCAGAAAATTTTACTCACAGCGCCTTTTTTTTTTTAACCGATCAAACATGGAGGATAACCATACGAGCAATCTGCACCCACCCCTCTGTGTTTACTCTCTGAAAAACGAACCATTTGAGAACGCAAAGCGCTTTTGGGACGCAATTACCTCTGTGCCCCATAAAAACTCCTGCTTCCCCTCCCTCCGCGGGCGAGCACACAGAAAGATGGGAAAGCGCGGATGGATAAACATTGCCGACCTTGACGGCGCCGTCCAGAGCTTGCCGATTGAGACGCGCCAAATCCTTCGCAGAGTCCGTGCTCATGCAGCCGTCACTTTCAATGGTCGCCCGCCGTCTCTCCAGATGGTGCTGAAACCGGAGGGCACCATCACTCCTTTCTCGCCCGTTCCCGCCTGCGTCCCCTACGTGGTGTTGAAGAAGAACACCAATCCCATGGCCTCAGACGTGAACGAGTACTCGTCTAGGGATATCGACATACTCACTGATCGCAGCAGGGCGTTGATGCGAAACTGGATTTATCCTCCAAAGCAGTCCAGATATGGCCAAGATGATCTGCGCAGAAGAAGCGACGCTGACTTTGTGTTTACTAATTAGGTAAAGAGCATTTTAACATCATCGGATGTAACAGGGCTTGATAAAAATGAAAAGAAACAAAGAAGCTATTCTTTTCATTTTTGAAGAAACGTTTAAATTTGGCCAGAGATTTTTGAGGTCGGTTTTCATGTCTGATTTTAGTAAAAAATTCAAAAAATCAGAAAAATTCAAAAAATCAGAATGTTGGAGTGTTTGAATAGTTTTTATAGGGAAATGGATTTAGCACTATTAAATTTTTGAGGCACTCAAAATCTTGAAGTTTGTCAACTGTAACTCTTATTTTCAAAAATTTCTGTTAGATTTCGATATAATCTTGTTAGAATTTACATTATTTTCGAGGTTAATTTATGGGCTTTTTAAATTAACCTTAGATAGAATTTACATTATTTTCGAGGTTAATTTATGGGCTTTTTAAATTAACCTTAGAATTTATTGCTGTTATTTTATACAGTTTTAGTATTTTTATTTTGATGGTCATACTTTGTAATTGTTCTTTGTTTCTTAATTTTGTTTTCATGACTCATGCTACTGCTAAATAGATATAGATTTTGGGATATTTCTGAACTCTGCAATTGACATAAAGATGTCATTATATTTCTTTTTGATTACTCAGATTTTAGCAATACCACTATTAATTTTGGTTCAGACATTACATTTTTATTGTATATTTTGTCATTTAGTTTCTTATATTCATAGGTATACTTATTTTGGAATATGATTTTCCCAATTTTTATACTGATAGGCATGTTTATTTTGGAATAAGGGTTATACAATTTTAATTTAATTATTAATAATTATTAGATGGATGGTAGAGATTTAACTTCCATAAATATTCTTAATAGCATATAAATTGATGTTGAATATATTAGAGCAGACTTGGCATGGAGGGTAGGAAGGGTTGCATGGTCATGTAGTGGTAATTCCCATGTTCTACCTCCAGAACTTCTTCAATTCTTGGAGATGGTTGGCATTTAGATACTAAATCACATTGCAGACTCTAAAAATTCAGCCATCTTCGGTAAAAAATGGAAATCAGCAAGGACTTGCAGATTCCTAATCATTGGCGCTAGGACCGGGTCAATTACATTAATTCATGTAAGAATACAAGGTCAAGAGGATGTTTTAGTTTGGGCAATCTCCCAGCATGGAAGAAATACACCAAAGGAAGGATACCCCTTCGTTTTCGCTGAATAAGAACCTACAAATTTTGTCGGTGGTGGAGCCCACTTTGGAAATTAAAGGGTTCCGCAAAAGAAAATCTATTCATGTGGTGTTTACCGCATAACAAAGTTTCTACAAGGGACAATTTATAGCAAAGATATTTTCAGGGACCATCATGGTGTATTCTATGCAAGAATAACATAGAATCAATTGACCATCTATTCTTACGTTGTCCTTCAACAAATCACATATGGAATCAGATATATCAATCTTTAGCAATTGATATCAGGTGGCAAGGCGTCTCTTTACAAGGAGCTTGGGAATCATGGTGGAACAGAGCTCATCCTTCAAAGATTCATAACCTTCCTTGTTGGTTTGTTGTGGTATTTGGTTAGGTCGAATTCAATAATTATAATTTTTTCAAAATAAGGCCCTTAACTGGAATTTCACTTGCTCCCATATAGAATCCTTATACAGCTTAATCCCGGAAGATGAACATAAACAACAAAATAGGAACATAATTGCATAAACCATTGCCAAGCCATTTCCTTCAGCATACTTTGATGGATCTACACAACATGATGGATGTGGCATTGGGTAGTTCTGTACTTAAATGAAGAACATTATTTCAAGATGAAGATGGGTTTAGGAAGAAACACAAATAACTACTTAGCATTCAATAATTTCAAACTTCTCCTTATATTTTCCCTTGAGAAAGGATGTCGAAAACTGAAAATCTTTGGCGATTCCAAACTTTCATTAATTGGTTCAACCTTCAGTTACAATGTCCCCTGCACACACAGAAATTTGCTAGATGAAATTATTGCTTTAAAATCGCAGTTTGACTATATATATTGTCATACTTTAAAATCAGAGTTTGACTATATAAATTGTCATCATATATACACGAGAGGAACAAGATTTCTGACAATCTTTCCAAAGAAGCAACGCAACAACCTTGTGTTTCTTGGCTAATACAGGGTCTGGATGGACGAGAGTTCTATTAGTATTTTCACAAATCTTTCATTGACCATCACCTTCCGGCGGAAACAGTTACATGATTCTTCACAAATGATAGATGGACATCCTTTTTTGTATTTTTGTATCGATTATAAAACTATGACAATGTATATATCATTTTGTTTCTCAATTTATCAATTATGTAGAAACTACTCTTTAGAATTCATATAGTAACTCACTTTCATAGTCACAATTTTGACATATGTTCATTATGCAACATCTACAACATGTAATTTTCAATATTTTATATAATGAAAGTTACGATTTTTCTTGAGGGAAAAATTGGGGATAAATCTCATGGTTAAAAATCTATAATATGAAGTAAGCGTTTTGGTGTTTATATTTAATTGATACCTATTACATATTTCAATCACTTAATTTATATGGTTGTGCTACTAATTTAATTATTAATAAGTGTTAATTGGATGGTAAATATTTAACCTCTATTAAATATTTTAGAATAAATCAAATCATGAAAAAAAATGTATATTTTTCTCAATTGTTTGAAGAGTTTTAATCCAACCCACTTAAAATGTTCATTTAAAAAAACAACTTGATCTTTATTTCTGCAAATTATTTTTTCATTTGATTTATTTCTTCTTTAAGAAATGAGATGTGGGCTTCAAATATTGTGGAAACTATATTAGTATTTATCTCAAAATATTGCTTCAAAATCTCAATTTTGCGTGCTAGTGTTTGTCTTAGGTCTTTTAATGGGCATTTTTATTTTCTAGTTCAAAAACTCCTTTCCTTTGTTGCTCTTCTACCTCATATTTCTCTTTTTGATGTTTGTGGTCAATTTGTTCCCTGGTTAGAGAAAAACCCTCTCTCAATACAATGGCATGGGATTGCCACTCTTTCTCAAGGATAATCTTATTTTCCAGTTTGATTTGCGGTTCATTGATATTGCTTTGTCTTTTATTTAATTCTTCAAATAAATCTTGTACTAAATCCTAATAGGATAAAACAAAAGCCCCGATGGCTAATGTTGTCTCAATTACTTATTCTTTTTGCATCACCTATGACATGCTAGATCATTGTTGATAGGGTTTCCATCATAGATGAGTGAAGCTTTCTCTTGATTTTTTGGCAATAAATTTAGTTTGAGAATTATAAAAATAGTACCCTAGAGACACTACTGTCTCTTGAAATGGTCCTATTTCATCCACATTTTTGAATAAAGATGAGAAATTTGGAATGTTTGGATGCCAAGGGAGTCATGCCAAGGGAGTCTTTGGAGATTACCTCAATAATTTGGACAAAAGAATGTGGTCTTTGTACAATTTCTTGGATTAGCTCCCCTTCATCAATTTATGATTAAAACCTATTTTTCTTAGTCATTTTGAGTTTCATCAATAGCCTTTTGATCAACAAGAATTTGCATTTGATCAAATGATTCTTCAACGTCTACTATTAATTTTTGTAATTTTTGTTTCAGAGTGATGCCTGACACCTATAATTCTTCATTTTGAGAGGAAGATTTAACTTGTTTTTTTGCTTTTTCTATAAGCTCTAGTTGTTCTAGTTCCTTTTCTGCTTCATGTTCTTCCTTTTCTTAATGTTTTTTTTCTCCATGAGGTTTTGATTGAATAAACTCTAACTGATCTGTTTCATGCATATCTTTTTCTTGAATAAATTGCTAAGTTTGAAACCCTGTGGTCTAAATTCATTTAGATTGTCTGTGAAAGAAATATTTATACACTTTGTGATCTTTAACTTTTTGACAGAAGCACCATAGATCTTACTCCTCTGTTGGAGATAATGGATATAGGTATTTGTCTAAACTCTTGTAATTTCTTATTTCTTCAAAATTCATCATGTAATTTGAATAAGTTCCTTGAATGATATGCATAAAATTCCCAAAAAAATTTGCTAATATTTTGGCACTAGTGGAAAATCGTTAACGTCAATTGATCACATTTGAATTGAATGTCTAACTGTCATTTCAGGAAAAATGTTTAGATGATCCAGGTATTCGGAAGTTCAAGGTGTTTTGCAAATGTGATCTTTCACTAGGAGCCAAATATCAGATATGTTCAATTATTTTTTCTTTTAGATTTTTATGGTAAAAATTCCAAAAATCCATCAGGGTATCCAAGTGTAAAACACTTTTGCGTAAATTATTTTGAACCCAATACGAGATAGATTATCTTAAAGAAAATATAAAATGTTTAAAAATAGAAAATAAAATTAGAAAATAACTTTTGCCAAACAAATAAAATTAAAACTAATAAATCTGGGGATGCAAATGTATATAGGGATCTCGGTATTCAAATAATCTGGATATTGGGGAAATATGGGTATGACCCAGTTCGTTTAAAACCATATATCAAATATATAAAAAGTAAGAAAAATAATAAATAAGAAAATGTTTTTAAAATTAATTTTAATTTTATTGAATATGAGTAATTTAGGTATCTAGGAGTCTAGGTAGAAATCATGTGGAATTTTAAGCAAATACCATGTGATACAAATCAGAAATATATAGAAAGTTTGAAAATAATAAATAAAGAATTGTAACTTAATTAATTATATGGATTAAAAGTTATTTAGGTGTTTGGATAATTTTTTTTTTTTAATTTTATAAAGATGTGAATAAATCAATTAAGGTTATTTATAATAGAAAATTTAAATTTAATAAAAAATGATTTTTTTATAAGGGTATTTATTTTATTTTCAATAAAATGGGGTTGTCGTAGACCTCACAACAAGATGTTAGGGAAAATTCACTTTTTTTTTTTTTACAAAGATTTCCATTTAATGAAGGAGAATAATCAAATATCTTACTTTTATCAACATTCTTAGATATGCAATCTTTCTGATAACACAAAACTTTACCACATTTCAAGCATTTTCTTGAATATTGTATTGGATAATACGTTCTACCTATAGATTTAGATATGTCCTTCCATGAATTGTTTTTTCTCTCTTGGGATTGACCTCTTATAGATCAAAATCCCTGGCCACACCCCATGTAATTTCTCCTCATTTCCTTTGATAACAAGGATGTGATTGCATCTTCAAACTTTAATACAAAATGAGTGGTACTTCCAATTGATACCAATGAATTATCCTAAGAGTCTAGTAGATAACATAATAATATAATGCACTTATCTTCTTCCTCCATCTTGATATCATAGAAACAATTTGATTTACCATAGTATTGAAGGCCTTTAGATTATCTATTAGGGAGTCACCACCTTCCATCCTAAGATGATGCATTTATTTCAAAGAAACAACTTGTTTATAAGAGACATTGATTGATACTCCCAATATTTTCTCACAACCTCTTTATGGCATCTTCTATGGAGACATTTGAAAACACCATATTAGAGAGGAAAATTTAGTGTACTCTTGCTTTTCTTTCCAACTTTTCCCAATTTTTTTTCAACATACTAGTAAGATTTGTATGTGGAATCACAAAAACTCATTATTTTCTATCTACAACTCAAATATTTGGTGACTAAATTTCCTTTATTTCTATTATTGAAATGTTTTCCATTTTCTTTACATATGTTTCACTACACAAAGCCTCCACTCAAGCATATATTTATCACAGACCCAAGAAATACTTTCTCTTTACAAAATTAGTTGAACCTTAGAAAAACGGTATTCCCTTAAAGCTAATAACCTCACTTTGATATCACAAGAAGAATTTAATAAACCTATGCAAGAAAAATAATACTAATATAATAAAAAAATTAAGAATAACAATGACGTATGCACACAATACACAAAGACATACACTAGAAACCATTAACCAGGAAAAGCAGCCAACATGACAAAAAAAAGGACCTAAAACAAACCAATAGTTTCTTTTGGGGTGCTATCCCCATACACCCCAAGTTTTTTTTTCCCTTTTTTTAACATGTGGGGGGTGGTTAACAAACCCTCTATACCCTGTTTACTTTGGGAACCTACAAAGAATACAAAACATGCCCAATACCTTGCTTTGAGGATTTCTCCATCTAGGGTTTTGTTTAATGAAATAGATCAAGGTTGCTTATTGACTTATTCCATGTTTATTTTTTGTCTCTCCCTTAGCCTATGTAAATGAATGAAAGGGTCTTTGTTAAGGAAACTACTTTGTCTCTTAGAAATTGATAGTTGGTGTAATGTTAGCTATTTAGAAAATCTTGGAATATCATGTATTACACTTGTAACAAGGATTAATGCTTGTAGTATGTTAGCATTAAGGTTTCTTGTTGATTAGACTCATCATTGAGTAATTATATGGGCCTTAATTGGCCTTAATTCACCTCCTAGCTTAGTCAAACCAACTATTGTCATAACTTATTGCATATTTTTTATTATATTTTGTTTACAAAATGAGTTAGAGTTGGATATTTGGCTTTGTGGTCTCATGTGCATGTAATGAAGGAATACAAGATAAAAGCAAGGAGAAATGCAGGTATAAAGGATAAAATATAGGAATTATGGCAAAGACCTTGGTAAAAACTCGAATGGGACAAGGGAGAGTAATTATAGGAGGTAAATCCTCCTAATTTACTACCCCTCCATTCAAATATTCCTCCATCAGCTTGAAGTGCAAACAACCATCACTTTGAATACTAAAAGACAACCAAGCAAGTGAAAGGGACAGAAACCATTTTATCTTGAGTGGAGAGCCAAGCCTCCCTAATGGGAAGGAAGTCGTTAGAGACTTTAGATGTATAAATAGAGAGGCTTAGGACCTCAGTAGGATTTAGACTTCTATTGTAAAAACTCTGTTTTATTTCTAAGCTGCAAGAGAGTGACAGTTTATTCTGTAATCCATGGTTTTTATAATAAGAACGAGTTTTGTTTAAGCCAGCTTGGAGTTAACTTCGAGAGCCGAAGCTCTTGGGTTAGGGCCTGACCCAAGTAGCCAAAGCTCCTATTTACTGTACATGTATGCTACCATAGTTTCCTAGTTTTCATTGTTCATTTGTTTAAGTAGCATAGAGTTCTGTTTTCTTTATTTGCTTAAGTAGTTTCATGGTTTTCTAATCATTTCCTTAAGTAGCCTTATGGTTTTCACTGTTTATTTGCTTAAGTAGTTGCACTTTTATTACAACAACATAGCATAGATTATTCATGGTTTTCCTGTTCATTTGCTTCAGTAGATGCATTTGTTGTAGTTTACTTCCATTTGTGGTTTTTAATTAGCAGGTTAGCTAGAGGAAAAATATCACTATCAGGTTGTATGCAGGTGTCTCGGCCTCATCTCCTCCC
>APFE030567526.1:40592-57019 GCA_000404065.3 Pinus taeda | reverse complement strand
AAGAAATTTTGGAAGAAACGATGGAGTGATGTTGTTCATGCGCACACCACCATCAGTATCTTGAATGGGAAATGCAAGAGTATCTTCCTCATTTTCATCATCACCGTCCATTTATTCTACATTATTTTCCAGCTCTTCTTCTTGTACTTGCAAAAGTGGATGGGAATGTGGCTCTAATTGCACCACATGATCAAATGTGGGGCGGGTTGGTGTTGGAGAATTTTTTGTTTTTATGATTGAATGAAAACACTAATGCAATGCACTTTTCTATTTTTGAAATGAAATATGCCTAATGAAAATATTTTTTTTTGTTTTTGCGAAAAGGAAAAAGAAATGAATAAATTAGGGAAGAAAAAAATGTATACTTTGACACCTCCCCAACAACGACGCCAAAACGTGAGAAACCTCAGTATTGCAACAATAATGTTGCAACTCCCAAGGCTACCAAATTTAATTATCAACCTGGGGTTTCTACAAACTTAAGAGGTATTAGAACTATATGTGCAACATGCAATGTGTCCTTCCTTTGTTGTCATTATGTAATGGAGTGCATGTACTAAAATCAAATCCTAAACTAATTGCAAAAAATGAAATGCTCGAAATGGAAACCTTAACCTATTGCAAGAAATAAAGTACAAGGAAAGAAACCTATTCTAATTTCATAAATATCATAAACTAGATGTAAAATAAACCTAGTTTAACCCTATTTATCACATGTGATGACATAAACTAACTAAGCATGCAGTCTGATCTAGGAAATATTAACTGCTATGTACATGCGTGAATATAAAAGACTCCTTTTTTAATCTTTTTGTTTTATAAATGAAAATGATAATCTTTCCTTGTTCTTTGGTAGGGGAGACTGGTATGGAGGAAGAGAGGTACAATTGTTTTGATGGTTTGGAGGTTAAGTAAGCACCTAATCCTCACTTCAGTGATGATTTTTCTCAATTCGTGCTGAAAACATGCTCCTATAAGATTTACTATAGGATGTCTACACGATGTACTAGTTCTCCTATAGGATCGCCTCTTTTACTATAGGAACAGGCCGAAAAATTAGGAAGTAGTCTAAAAGGTGGAATGAAGTTTGGGAAACCTGGATAATGGGATAACAAGGCATGGAGGTGGTGTACACTACCTAGAACTCAACCAAGGGCTTCCAAATGGTTGGATGTTCTCAATCGAAATGGAAATTTTTGCTTATAAAACAAGAATTCAGATGGAGATATTAGTGGATTTTGGGCGACATGGGTGGATGAGGATTGGATGAGGTGAATAAGGTGAGGTCTCATTGAAATGTAGAATCTCCTGCACATAAACACATTCTTGTCTGTATCTATACATAAATTGATCTATGCATAGGGAAGATTTATTAAATGGAAGAAAACATAATTGTTACCATCTAATGGCTAGGTGCATAAATGGAAGTGCTTGAAATCAACACAAAAGTGCTTTGAAACCAGTAAAAAATATAAGAGAGCAGAAATTAAAGTTGTAGCTTATCCTAAGAAACTTAAAGACAATTAACCCATGCTAAAAAAATAGCAGAAAATTACTAGTCTAAAATCTAGAAATTTGAGAACTAGTGAGCTAGTAAATCTATAAAATTCCTAACCTAATCAACTGAAAATACAATGGAGTGATTTTTTTTATTAAGTAGAATATAGTTTTGATCTAATGCAAGTGAAACTAACTCTATTGATGCTCATTAGCATGCTCTAAAAAATGGCGGAAATTTATTGTTCTTTGCCACAAAAGAGTTCTAGAAATCTAGATTGGGAATAAGAAAACTAATCCAAGTAGCTTAGTGACTACTATGACCTTCCAAATATTTTCCAACGATGAAATGATTTTTTTGATCCTAAAAAAATGGCATTAACCATTTAAACCAATCCTACAACAAGAAATCATTAATACTAAATGCAGAAATAGAAAGAAACAAGAACAAGAGATGCATGTGAATAAGAAGTGACAAGAAGAAAAGAAAATGATACAAAAGGGCTCTGAATCTCTTTGGATGGCTAAGCCCAAGGAAACTCAGAGTCCTATGAAGGAGACCAAGACCTAGAATCTGAACATGACACCAATCTTCACTATTTCCATCAATACAATTACATCACTACAAGAAAATATAATGGAGCTACAAAAATACGAGTTTTGTCCACAAGAAGACTAGTCAAAATCTCTCCCTAGAGGAAAATTTGACTTGGTACTTATACAAAATGATTAGGAATCATTGCCCATGAAATTAGGAAGCTTTCCCCACCAAAATCCCTTGATTAGTGGATTTGGTTCCTAATACTAGGGAATTGCATTAAATTGTAAGGACACATTCCTAGATCTTCTCAATCATTAGAGTTCCACAATTTCTGTCACAATTCCATAATATCTTGTTGACTTATTATTTAATATTGATCCTCTTGGAGTAGGGAGAAATTCCCTAAATTATATACTCCTTGAAATCTTCATAATCTACCCAATATTATCATAATATTCCACAAAAATAAATAATATTAGGCACAAATATGCAATTATTCATAAACCTTCATAATGAACATATTAAAGTGAAAAATACATTTTCTAATGCAAAAAAATAGGTTTAATGTGCTTAATGATGGTTATATGGGCTTTAATTTATGTTGAATTTAGCGGCATGGGCCTTAATTTATGTCTAATTTAGAGGCCCATCACAAGCATTTTATTTCCTACATGTATGTATAGATCAAACATCGCTGACAAAAATACACATATAATTTAACTCACTAAACTAAATATAAATGAAAAATGACACCTATTCCTAATATATTTATATGAAGCAACTTATTTACAATCACCTTCTCTTGAAATGTCATTTCCAACTGAATTTGAATTGGATCATAGAAATTTGAATGGATTTCTATTAATGATTGTGAGAGGTTCAAAAGAGGGGATAATAGGCCAAATTATGGAAATGAATTTTTAAATACAATGGTCTGCAAAAAAATTTCAGCTTTATGTACATATATTAAGTTATTAATAATCTTCCATGAAGGAAAACATTCCAAATGTCTTCCAAATGGGTCAATCAAAAATGGATGGAAATCTGATAGTTTCAATGGAAGATTATTAATTGAATTAGATTGTTAATCATATTGTGAAAATACACTCTCTTGTTGGTACTTCTTTTGAAATGAAAGAAGCAAGTGATAATAGATGGACATCAATTGAAATCAGAAGAATAATAGCTCTTGATGTTCATGATTATGATTTGAACTTCATTTTCCCTTTCAGATAATGTATTACTTGAATGCTAAATAATGAATTTCTCAATATGACAACATAAGATATCAAAGAATTGAAAACGAAAACAAAAAAAAAAATCTGAAATTAAATAAAATAACTGAAGGAACAATAATAAATGAAAATTGTAGTTTACACTAGTATTACAATTATTATTACAACATGATTGGAGCTAACTTCAAGCAATTTCCTCTTCACAATAATTGGCCATAATAATGGAATTCGAATGATTTCCAATACCAACTTGTGAATTAAGGAGAGGGTCAGGACTATGAATATGAATGAGAATTCGATCATCATAAAAATCATAAATTGGAATGGGTTCTTGAATGTTGAAATCATAAATATGAATAATTGTTTGAAAATGAGAACTAGCTGGAAAACTTTCTGAGTTAGAGTATTCTATATTTTCACATGTGTTTTAAATTTGATCATAAGGATTCATTTGAGAAGAAGAAAAATCAGCATCGTCAATGTCACAGTAATTATCAGGAATGACTTCAGACCATTCTCTAGAATTCTCTTCAATCTCATCTCATGTATCGAAACAGGAAGGAATATGAAACACATGTTCATTAATGCCAACAGAATAATCAATGAATGATTTTCTATGTTCATAAAAAATAATTGACAATTCATTTATATCAGCCTCTCTATTTTATGAAACAACATTAAAGTAGAGAGGGGATAAATTGCTATCAGCAAAAATATCAGGATGAAGAGAGAAATGTGAGTTTAATGAAATGAATTATAAAAATATCTTTGTTCACAAACTCCTGTGCATTTTCTCCATTGAAATCTTCATATTTATCATCATTCATTTGTGTAATAATGCTTTCTTGAAGACAATTTGGCTGCCTTGAGTTTGAATTTTGAACAATAATAATGAAATTCAAAAATTTGAACAATAGATCACATATTATTGGAAGCTTTGATTTCTATTTGTACTTGCTGATATATAATTTGATTTTTTGAATTTAATTCATGGTGTTTCTCAGATTTCACGGAAGATTGTCCTTCAATTTTATTATAGATTTCTTCTCGTATTTTTTCATCAAATTCTTGTAAGTTTTGTGATAATGGTTCATCATCATGATTATCATTAACACTGTAAGAGGTGTGTACTAGATTTAGGAATTTATCATACATGGCTAAGGCCATTTCATCATGATTAATATGCACCTCTATATCATAATTTTTTATAATATTACTAGAAGTTGAAGGAGAGTCATCAAAGCTTGAAATTATTCATATGGATTTGAAATGGGAAGAAGAGAACAAATATACTCAAACCAATCGATCAATTCAATTTCTGAAGGTTTATCTTCAACTTTGAATCTCAACCAAATTAATTGAAATCTAAAAGTAAAATTTTAGAGATATTTATTTTCAAATCTTTATAAATCTTCGAATTCATCACATACCTATTCATAATCATAATCGTCAAATTTATAAAGGAACATTGTGATAAATTGATCTCAACTGTGAATAGAGGAAATTGGAAGAGATTGACACCCGTTTCTCGCCTTTTTGGAGAATGTAAAAGTAAAGGTTGTATAGATTACCTTCATCAATATCATGAAAAGTAGAATTTGATTTTTTTCAAATGTAGAAGTATTCCTCTTACCATTAAATTTTACCTTTGACAAGTGTCTTACTATTTCTAGTGGAGTATTCGCAGATGCACGTCAAGAGATAAAGCTCCAAATGTGAAGTTTAAGAGGAACCATTATGATTAAAATAAAAGTTTTAGAATATATAAACTCCAAAAGGAAACAACTCTTCAGCCCTTTATTCTAGCACCAAAAATGTTGAAGGCTAAAATATCTCTACCTACAACATTATAAAGGAGCTTATTTTCCGTTGAGATGGTGGTTCCGACTGGTTAAACTAGGTCCAATTACCTTCTCTCTATCTCCATTGGCTTAAAATATGACTTTCACCTACTAATAGAGCAAAGACATCGCATCAATTGTCTTATTGATCAGGAAATAAAGTGATCCTTAAGATGATTTGGGACTCAGCCAGGCCATGACTAAATTTTTCCTCTTTAATAACAGGACATATAAGAATGTAGAATTAAATACAAATGTAAAATAGTCCTAAAATACAAGAAAAAAGAAAAAGATATAAGCCTATCTCAGTTAGGAAGATGTAGATATAACCCAAGTGAGAGCAACATATTTAAATGATTGGGATTTAAATATGTCTCCCTTATAATGAATATCAAGCTAACGAAGTAGTCAATTTAACTGATATTATGTATACCAAAACATGCTCTCTTCAGACATCTACTAACCGAGATAATTAATCAAAAACATTTAGGAGGAATTTCACAAAATGATGATGATTATTAAATCAATAACTCAAATGGTTAAATAGTAATGTAAGGAAATAGTTCACAAAAATATTACTGTTTGTTAAATCAGAATTAAAAGATTGATTTCTAAGTAAATAGTTACTCAAAAATCATAGTTCAACATACAAGAGTAGAGATAAATAACAACATATTATTGAAGAAAATTAATCACATTGACAATAGTGCACAAATATGAACCAAAATGACCCATTTATGTTATTATAAAATGAAACCAGCATTAAAACAGTGGTATTTTAAATGCCAATTTATTGAAACTGTTTCTTTGGCTGTGATCTCCAACAGTCATTTACAATGCTTAAACTTATATTGTTAAAACAAGAGTTGCAATAGTGTAAATTCATCTCTAAATATAACTCTAAATCATCATTACAATAGTTTTTTTAATAATTACACAATTGTAGAGAAAAGAACCCCTTTGCTCATTCTACAAACCACTATTTATAATTTACACAATGAGTTCTCAAAATAGTAGAGTTGTTGAAGAGTAATTCTTCTCCAACAATTTTCATTTGGCCAAATTTATTTTCTTCTATTGATGGAGCAATCCCATTGGATGAAATATTCTTTTCCTCATTTCTTCAACTAATTTCCTGTCAATAGTAATCAAAATGTAATTAAAATGTAATTTAAAATAAAAAATATCAAATCTGAAACATAAAATATCTCTAATCAAAACTTAACTAAACAAATAAATAAAAGGAAACCAAAGCTTTTCATTGATCCCTATAAATATATAATTGGTCAAGGCGAACATAGTTGAATCGACCAATGTTCAGTTAGGTTATGAGCAAATGAAAATGCAGAAAGTTAAACTCAGAAAATTAATTTTGTTTAAAAATTTTGAACTTGATCTTCTACTAACTTTTAAACTCGTTAAATTATCGAATATAGTTATACAACCACTTCGTAAATATTTGTCATGATTTTTTCTATCCAGCAAGCCGTCCTAGGCCTCATTTTCCAAAGCAAAACTCAACTTATGAACTTCGAAAGTTGGAGAGTCAAAATTGCCAGAATTTTGGAAAATTGTTGCAAGTGCCTAAAATACAAATTTTTTAATTGAAAACTAATCCTAAATTAAATATTATAATATCTTTTAATTAATGCTAATTTAAAATTGTATATAAAAATTAAACTTAATTGATACAAACTAATTATTAATAATTAAATAAATTTAAATTTAAAAAATATAATTAATTAAAAATATAATTATATTACATTATATTATTATTAAATTATATTCAAAATTATAACGTTAAATATAATAAAAGTATAATATGTTCATATAATGAAACCATTCAAATTGAAAAACGTTTAAAATTGAAAGCTGAAATGATACAAACTTTTGAAGTAGTATGAGGTACGAGGGAGTTAGTGTAATGTGGTGAGGTGGAGTGATAATATCGAGGAACATAGGGGGTGGAGGAGCGGGAGATATAAGAGAAACAAAACCTTATAATAAAATGTTTTAGTTACGACATAAAATTTAAAATCGGAGTTCAGAGGTTTTCGTAATATTCCAATATTCCAAGTTTTAAAAAGAGCATGAAATAAAATAAAAACTACGATACGTTGATGTTTCAATGTTGGAATATCAGAGATTTTAAGTTAGGGGTTTCAAAATCGGAAGTTTTAAATTAGATATTTTATTTGAGAGCTTTTAAAATCGGAATTTTTATTAAGGAGGAGAGGAGGTGAGGTGAAGTGAGGTTCACTTGGAGAAGAATTAAAAATTCTACAAAATGAACTACAACTACTTTGCAATTTTAAGATTTCAGGTTTGATAATTTATTTTAAAATTAGGAATTGGAATAAATTACTGTGATCCCAAAAACACATTTTTTAATCGTTTTACAATTTGGCTAGGTATTTTTGTAGAACCATTAGTGAAAAATGAAATAGTAGAAAAATAAGCTAGTGATTAAATTACAAAAATTACTAATTTAATTACAAAAAGTTAAAATAATATAAATTTTGTACATTTTTTAGTGGAGGTAGTAAAAATGATCAAACTTTGAATGAGCACCATTTGCAAACTGAAAAAATATAAATTTGACGAAAATGAAAAAATGGCAAAATTGTAGGACACAGAACCAAAAGAAAATATAAAAATGTGATTTATCCAAAAGCTAATGGAAAGGGTATCCATTACTTGAAGCAAATAAGTAGAAAATGGGGGGTGTTGGGTTTTCCCTACAACACCACAGTAGCCCCAATTATGGAACAGTAAGTCACTTCTTTCTCCTCCAAAGTAAGATCTTTTCTCTTATGCCAACGTATATAAGCCAAGGTGAAAAATCCAAATTCCATTATCTTGAGCTATGAGGATGTGTTTATAACAAATGACATGTCCCTTCACATCCCATGTGACACTTGATCATCTTCATGACTCTTGAGCTCCTACTATGATTTCAAATTCCTATGTCACCTTTGAGCTTCGAGATGACTTTAGAACTTTCCAGTGACCTTTGAGATTTTAGAAGACTTTAGAACTTTCTAGTGAGTTTTCACATTCCATGTGGGACCCTTGGTCTTACACACAATTCAAATTTTCTCAAATTTTTGAAAATATAATAATTACATTCCACAAATGGTGTGGCAAGATATATTGACACATATGACTTTGTGATGACACTTGAACAAACCATAATGGCATTGTTGACATGCTACTTCATTGTGATGTGTCTAGGCTAAGCCTTTCTCCTAGCTACAATATTTGTATCTTCTTCATGATGGATCATTACTTGTAATCCAACTTCACACACTAAATGTACTAGATGAGTGCCATATCTTGTCTTGGTCCAAGAATCCTTGATGTCCTTCATGATGGTTCTTTCTTCTACTCCTTCTTTGCAAGTGTTCTTTTCTAGCCTCTCCTTGATTATCTCCTATTAGGATTACCTTGGCATGTTTAAATTAAAATACCTCTATATGAAGATCATTCATGAGAAGCCAACATCAGTCTGGAAACCACCTATTCTACATTTGCTTGTTCATGGAATATGTTGACTATGATACAAGTGTTTTGAGAGAAAGAAGTTAAGAATTGCATAGTTGAGGGCTATAGAGACCCAAGGATGACCAAAATGTCCTTTAGAACTACACAATGTGCAGTTAGGGAAGGCTCATCAAGGTTTTATGCAGCGGGGAAGTCCAGGAGATAAGGTGATGAGATTGTTGATTGAGGATGCGGAATGCGGAGTGCTCAAGGAAGAAAAGGTAGAGATTCAATAGTTTAGCATCACAAGGGCTAAGGGATGACCTCGTTGTACACTAGACCTATGCAGTGCATAGTATAGGGAAAGTTAAGGCAATTTATTATGTTATAGTGAGGCATTTTAGTGATGCCTCTAGTGGTTCGCTAAAATGAAACACATGAAGGAGTGAAAATAGTTAAAAGTGACACTTGTGTCAGTAATAAAATTGAAAATTACACTTGCAAAAGCTAAATAAAGTGAAAGTGACACATACTAAGGCGAAGAGAAAGAAAAAGCGATACTTTTGAAAGGAAAAGTAAGAAAATATGATAGTTAAGAAAATGTAAATGGCACTTGTGAAAGAAAAAGGAGCACAAAAGAAACAATTGTGAAGACTGGCTGGAATGATGATACAATTTCCACTAACAGTGAGAGAAATTGTCAAATAATGTTGTACAATGACTCTCAGTATGGATTGCATAGTGTAGTGTTGGTAGGGGCCGTGCATGGTCTATGAGTTGTGTAATGCCTATTAAAAAGGACTACACAATCATTGTTAGTAATGATTGTACATGCTCTATTTCCATAGGTTTCACAAACATTGTTCTCAACAATTATGCAATTCTTGTCTACATATGTAGAAAATAAAGTTACTAAACTTGTAAGAAACAGGTGCAGTTGAGAATGCATCAAATGGCTAAGCATGTGTGAGAAAGTGGTTGCGAAACTTATATTGTCAGAAGAAGGCGATCAGTTAGAAAACATCAGCCAATAATGAAGTGGTTGGGAACATCTTGAAAATACAGATAATAAGATCATAAGGAAGCTCCAAAATCAAGTGGAGTAAAGTTTTGGAGGGTGTTTCTCACAACAACAAAAAATATTTAGCAACTTAGAGGTAAAAAGGAAAATAATAAGAAAAATAATAATCCTAAACCTACTCATGAGAATACGAAAAACCAACATAATCAAGGTGGGAGAACAAGTTAGCATCACCAAAAGGTTAAGTTTCCTTGTAAGATCTATCATGAAGAACATTTATCTCATGAGTTTGCTCGTATTGATGAATTCCTTTAACCTCTTAGGACACTGACATCCACCCAACATTCAATAATATTGACTCATCAATTCGCTGCCACCCACAACAACAAATTGTTTCTCAAGCTCCTCAACCATGGGGAAATGAGGGGAAACGTTATTATATTCCCTGAAATAATGTGTTTGTTCTTATGATAAAGGAATAACTTAACTTGTGAATGAGAGAAAAATCCTATGATACTCCTAATTCAAGTTCTCCTAAACACTTAGCCACTCGTGTTACATCCACTAGACCTCTTATGTTATATAAGCATGTGCAAAAAATATCTATCCCACCTAAAGGTGTACTCTATAAGTTGTCACATAATCTAAGTGTGTGGTTTATCCATGATTATAGTATTGTTGAGGATTTAGCCCAAGTGCATTGTTCCATGTCTACTGTAGAGGTTTAACAAAGCTACCTTAGTGAACACAAATCCTTGTTGACAACTATTAATGTGGTGGCTCCCTCATAGTCTAATTTGATCACGTTTGACGTTGATGACGCTCATCCTAGACTCTTTCATTAGGTCACTTTTTCATATCTCGATGTGTATATTTAATTAGGACATATACCACACTTTAATGGATGAAGATTCTTCTACTTATGTGATGTCAATGTCATGTTGGAATGATATTGGTTCTCTAGCTCTTGTTAAGTCAAGTACAACCCTACGGTCCTTGTATGGACATCACTTTGTGCCTTAAGGAATAATTTCTTTGTTTTCCAATGAGCTAAGGGGAAAACCATGTATATTTATGTTGAAGTAGTTGGTGCTCCCTCAAACTATAATCATATCCTTGGTTGTAATTGGTTTTATGCAATGTTTGCTAGCCTGTATTTAGTATCTCATGTGTTTTTCTTTCCACATGAAGGAAACATTAACACAATAGATCAGTTAGATTACTCTATACCATTGACCATGACTACCACTATGGGAAATTTTTTGTCATTCATCGAAGATAAACTTGTATCTTATTAGAGTGTTGGTTTAGGACTATTTAAGGCATGTCTCTTATCCATGTCTTTCCCTTACCCTTTCTTGATATTCCTTCTTCTTCTTCCGTTGCTCATATGCATTTGATCTATTCTTACACCAATGGACCACATTGGTTTCTTAATGCTTAGCTAGTGCATTATCCTTGGGAGGTTGAGTAGTATGGTGAGCATACACCACCTTTAGTGGAAGATATTTTCTATTTTCTAGTCCCATCAGTTTTTCCTGACATTAGTCAAAAAATGCATCCTAATATGGAATATGACTTGGATATTATTCCCACATGAGTTGTCATTCTTCCTCTTCCATATTGATTCCTCGATGATGAGTCTTCTTCTTGAAAAGTTACATTAGTGTTTACAGATCCTATGGATAATCATAGGAATATTGTGCTTCTTAATGCCTCTATTGTCCTCGGTTCTCAAAAGGTATGTATTAGAAAACAAATCTCAAATCGACCCATAGGGCATTTTCTCATCCATCCTTGGATGTTCCACCTTGTAGTGAGTCAAGTCTTGTATTTATGATGGTGAACTTGCTAATGAATTGTCCAACTCAAATCCCCTCATTAATGAGTGCTTTGCAACACCTTTATGTATTGATAGTGCTTGTCAAGGAGGTGCGCTAACTCATGATACCACTCACTATGTATGTTCTTCACTCCTTCCTAATAACAATATATTTCTAGGTTTAACTTGTAATCAACAAACTTTATGAATCAATTAGTTCAATTGTCTATGGCATGGCCCCACCTTGGTGCACCACATGATACCCACTACAATCCATGAGTTCAGGTATATGAATCATTGACATGTGTTTGATAGTCGGCAAAATTTAACATGGCCTATTAGATTGTGTTGCAGCTTGTACGTATGTACTTTAGTTTATGTTTGTTGTGTGATGCAAGAATTTTCTAGTACAATATATATGCCAAAAAATCCCAAAAAATTATAAACTAAAAAAAATCAAAATATATGGTCATGTCTTTTCATAATGCATGCTTTATTTCTTTCATTATATAATTTAAGCATGGGGATAGTTTTTCCGGATTGTTTGTCAAAGATAAGGTGGAATTTTAATTATGACAATGGGCTTGGGGTAAATTTTCATAAATTTGGGATAGAGGGATATGTCTTGTATCTTCTTCTACGTCACATTATTGAACTTCATTACCATCTTCCTTATGCCTTAGGTCTGACTCCGTGAAGATGTGATATTATCATGTCTCTCTTATACATGTCATAACTTGGTGGTAGAGCTTACATATACATGGACTCCCTATATTAGCACCTTCGTTCCATGTTGGTGTCCATGCAATGTTTATTTATTCTACTTTTGGAATTACTCATTATGGCCCACAATGACTTAGAATATGGATATCACTTTTCTCTCCTTCGTCGTCTTTTGTCTTTACCCTTAGAGGATTCCACCTTTTATACCTTGTGATTGCTATGAATTTTTTGTCTTACTTATGAATGCTAATAAGCCTTGGTTTGGTTTTTCCTTCATCATCACATTATTCTTGGCCCATTCCTTGTTTTCACCACACAAGCTTCACTTAATGAAGCTCTGACATAGCACATACATTCATGGCATACTAAACAATACCCTTAACTTGAATACATATTTGAAAATAACTCGAAAAATCAATTTATTTGACCCCCTACAAATATGAACCTAGTACACCTTCCAAGTTTAAAAAACCCTACTTTCACTAGATATTGTAAGTATCCATTTTTTTATTAACATTTTTTATAAGCCTTTCTATTTATATCCGTAATATATTGACGTGGTGCCTCTTTAATTCCCCCACATGCATTATAAAATGAACCTTTCTTCTTTTTATATACATTATAAAAGATGAAGGATTCAAAGTTTCATGGAGAATATGAAGGAAATTTACAAGTTAGAATGACAAAAGGGCGCTTAGATCAACTTGATTTCCAAAAGCAATTGGCAAACCTAGTATGCATTTCTTATTATTTTATTTTTACTGGTCTTGCACCATTTCCATTTTAAAAGACTCCTTCCCTAGTAGATACAATGCAAAATGATTATCAACATATTGAATAGATAAATTGCAAGGTCAAAACTAACATGACAACTTAGCTAACAGCACAAACAACCCGAACCTATCAGGCAAGGTTTCTTTCTGCTATGGACATAGAAACTAATGAATTGAAGTTGTCTCTTATGCATCATGCTAATCAATACATTTCATCAAGATTTGATTTCAAAATGCACTATATAAACAATATGTTATAATACACATATTGTTATACAACATATAAAAACCCTTTACCCCCCATTATATGCTCAATATATTATTTCATTTTTTTCTCATTTTCTATGCCCCAATATGAACATACATCGTATGGTATTTCTTTTTCAGGTGAATCCCCCATGGTTTCCACTTGGTGTTCTTAACTTTCATAGAGGGGTTGTGATGAGTGGTATTTGCTAGACTAATTTCCTCCTTATGCTTAGGGAGGTTATGTTAGCTTGTAACTAGATGATACTCTTTGTACTACTCTTTCCTAGAAATGGGCTTCCATTGAGTCATTCTTATGCTTGTTAAAAACTGAAATCCATCGATTATCCTTTTATCTCTTTTTAAAGTTCATTAAAATTGAATGAAAAACAACTATTGAGCTGATTTGTCTTCTCTTTCATGGTCATTAAACTATAAAGTGCACTAAAAAGAGGAAAAGGGGAAGAGGAATCATCTACTTGATTATTATTCATAATGGAAGGTTTGGTAGCATCACCCTTCAACGCAGCACAAGTTTGAGTCATTTCCTTATACCTAGGTTTTTCCTTTCCTAAGAGTCATACCATACATATGAGACTTTCTACTTCTCTGGTTTATTACTCATCTGGTCACTATGGAGCATGCTTCAATGCCTCATGTGATGTTTCATGATATCGTGTTGTGATCATTAGTTAATGTTTCCATGTCATGTTTTTCAGATGAGTCATTATGTGTTCAACAAAAGTATTGCCTGAGTTTGCAACTTGTAGTTCTTGTTGAACATTTTTAGTCAGTCATCCCTACGTTAGTTGTACCTCACAAATTTATCCCTTCACATCATCTCTTTATATGTTCCATGTTAATTAATGGGGGACACATTAAGGCCCTCCTTTGATGTCTCTTCTCCTATGGAATCCAACTCATTATCTACGATCTTGTTCTAGGAACTAGTAGTATCTTGGATATTGAAGAACTCAAGAGAATGCTTCCACACGATCAATACTAGGTTTAACTAATTGAGTCTTGATCAGTCAATTCTATGACTATTCGATAATGTGGTTGATTTATTCACACTTAGTGGACTATGATACATACCTTGAGGTCCATTTTCATCATTGGTGGGTCCCCTCATGTCTATTAATGATATACCTAATTGGTCAATAGTCAAGTGGTTTCAGCCATGCTCGACATCGTCACATCTATTCAATTGTGTAGAACACAGTAGATTATGGTCATTTCACTCTTATATGGCACCATTCTTAGGTTGTATTCTATTTATGTATCATTTATGTGCCTTGAGGAATACTCTAGGGAATCTCTCTTCTATGTGTCCATAGTCCTATTCATGTATACTATGACATAGGTCTCTATTGTATTTTTTGGTGGCCATCTTCTTTCTGATTTTTCACATGGATCCATTGTGTATTGTTTGTAGCCATGTCCTAACATTTCATGTCATGGATCCACAATGTATAATTGGAAACCATGTTCAATTTCCCTTTATGAATGAGCATGGGTATGCTCAATTTGGGGGTATTATCAACAAGGTTGAAACTCTAACATTTGAGTTCCTGCAATTCAGGCTTGCATTCCTTGTCCTTCCGCCCATTTTTTGCTCTCAATTTTTTTATAATGTATTTCAATCAGCGGTTTCTCTTCTGACCTCATGCCTTAGGGGGAATTTGTTATAACCCTATTTTCCACTCCATTATAGTGAGAGAGAGCCAAGTTCAACATACCTTAGTTGTTGGCCAAACTACATCCCATTTCACCCTAGATTTTACTTATGCATGATTTATTCCATGTTAAAAGGGGTGAGGCTATATAATTGATTAATTTTTCATAATTATTTTGTCATGATTTCATAATAATGAGATAATCATTATTTCATAATTGAGAAAAAACTCATAACCAAGAAAAAGGTTCTAGAGTTCACAATTTTGAAGGATATCAACTCAGCCTACTTGTTTATTGTTGGGTGCATATAAGGTGTCTTTTAGAACTCCTAATTGCCTCACATTAATTATCAACCTGGGTAAGTATTTTTGTTTCAAGAGTGTACACAATATGTGCAAATGATATATCTATGGAGAGTAATGATGTAAGGTAATTTATTAAATTCAATACAAGAGTAAACAGATCAAACCATAAATATGAAGCTTGTAACTTCAAGGAAATTAACCTATTCAAGCATGAAAACTAAATCTTAATCAAAACCAAAACTCAATCTTAATCAAGACATTCTAATTGCAATGACATCAACCGAGTGCAGCATAGCACTAATAGAGCTCTTTCAGCTGAATCTAAACTACTGCATAGAAATAAAGTACATGATTTAATCAATAACACTCTTGTCCTTTAATTAACAAGAAATGATTCTTATCTAACAATTAATTCAATCCATGCCATAAATGAATGAAATCAATTGACAAAATTACAACTTAATGAAATGAATACATCAAGTCCACACTAATTAAAGTAAATCAATCGTAAATATGTAAAACAAAATAATTGAACTTGTAGTAAAAGAAAAGTATAAGTATAAAACAGGAAATAGCAGTGAAATCCACCAGTGATCAGGCCCAAGCCACCAATGATTACTGCTTAACTACTTCAGAATATCACCAATGAACAGCAACATAAATTATGTATTATTCATCAAATCCAGGTGTCATTATTATACATTGTCTTTTAGAATAACACTTTGTATATTAACATTACAACTGAAATAAATGGCTAAGAAGTTCTCCCCCTTTCTTTGATCTCCGTTTTCATTTAAATATAGAGAGAGAAAAGGGAAGTTACAACAACGCTGATTACAAACTGATTTCTATTACAAATTTGGATTATACAAAACAAATTGATCAGAAAGATCATATCTGAAAGATCTTTCCATCAACATTCAGTAGGAACAAGTCGAATTTGGTATTGCAATTGGAATAATTTGGAAAACAGCCGCAACAGGAAACTTGAGAAAATTCTCCTCGAAGAACCTTTTGTTTCTCTTAATACAGACTGAATTTTGTAAAACTGCATGTTAAAAAACTAATTTTCTCCGTTATAGAAAAAACCCATGTTTCATATTTTCCAGATTCTCCTTCATTTGTCTGAAACATCCAATGCAAAACCATCACTTCTTATTCCAACGAATTTCTAAGTTGGAATATTTAATTGTGAGTTGGAGATCAAATTTGCAATCTGGAAAATATCTTGGAGGCTAAAATCATGAGTGATGTTAAAACAAA
>APFE030567526.1:21862-34929 GCA_000404065.3 Pinus taeda | reverse complement strand
GCATCTAGAGTGAAAGCCTACCCCATAGCATGATTTTTGTTCATTAAAAGTGATAAGTCAACCTACTTTCACGATTAACAAATAGAGATAATTATCTTTACTACTAATTTGACAACCAAAATATGATAAATTTTTCTATAAAAAAATAAATAAATAATATCAACTCGTTTCTTTTTAACATGAAAAACCCTAGTCAATCTCCGTTAACATCGCTTATTTTCTCACCTATATATTGGGATAACTTACCATATAAGCACCAGATACACGACCAATATGGTGTCGGCTTAAATAAATTCTCTTTTAAATATGTAAAAGTCTTGTAACATGTTATGTACCGATTTTCCCTTTAGACGATGTTTGGAAGGCTTGGCAACCCTCCATAATTGACAATGTCATGTGTTACGTGGACTGGCTCCAAATTGATGTCATTATCCTGGCGTCAATTTTTATTCGTTTGACCAATTTGGTGGGTTGAAATATCTTTCAGTTTACCATCATAGGACACCTTCGCTGTTCCGTGTGCTATCATCTTTGTCCACCCACAAGATACATTGTCAGTGTAAACAACATAAGCATACCAAACTTTCTAAAACCCTCGTTAGAAATACAACTCACATCCAAGAGAAATTGGTATTCGTAAAAAGTGGTATTCGTAAAAAGTGTTGTTTTCCAGATTTACATTCTATAAGATTATAAGTGTAATTTACTTATGTGTTTTATAAGTAGGGAAAATTATAATAATTTAGTTGTTAATTGAATAGTTATCAAATGTATGGTGACTCATCATTGTTATTTAAAGAAAATTATATCATTTGGAATAATTTGTTAGCCGTTTATAAAAAGATAACATTTCACTTTTGTTAGATGCTTCTGGGTTTTGAGCTATTAACTTCTTTTATATCCTAAAAAAGAACTTTTAACGAAACAAAAATAGTTTTAGAGCATATTCCAACCAAAGAATTCATTCATATTATTTGATGAAAATATTTTATCAAATGAAATTTATTTAATTTAGAGAAAATTAAAATATTTAAATGTTATGAATTAAGTTAATATAAATAAAAAACATCGGTCGTCTATTCATCATTAAGCAAAGAAAAATTAATGAAGTTTTTTTCATTTTTATATAATTATTTAATTTTAGAGAAAAAAATATAAATTGTTAATATAAAATAGTTTTTTAATATTAATTAAAAACCATCTGTTCGATCTTTATCCTAAGAGAAGTTTTCATTTTATTAACATGAAAGATAATGGACTGTTAATAAAAAGAATCAAACTAATTATTAATATTAAGAACATAACTTATATTGTGAATAATATAAATTTATATTATTCAAGATGTATATTAATTATGTATATATTAACATTTTTTACTTCACTTACGTTAATAAGAATGTATTTTGACGTTTTACGATAAGTTGAACTATATACTTTAATTACGAAAACTACATGCTTATTACCTTAAACAATTTCCCTTAAGCTTGACTTCCCTGAACTAATAATAACCCCATAATGTATGACTACAAAGGAAATTTGGGACCACCAAATTAAAGTCATAGGTAAAATATTATTCAGGTGATTCTCAAGTTAGACGAGTCGCTATTTCTTCATTCATTTTTCAAAATTTTCCTATGCCAATGCTTTATGAAGATGTCTACACGTTGGTATTTTGACGTCTAGAATTGTACATTTACTTCTCCAACTTCAACTCATTCTCTTATCAAGGTATACCATTTATTTACTTCTCCAACTTCAACTAATTCTCTCATCAAATTATGATTCTCCACTCAACTTCATTCTCTCATCAAAGTATACCCATTTTATTTACTTCTCCAACTTCAACTCATTCTCTCATCAAATTATACCATTCGGCTATGGGAATGTCAAGTCCATTAAAAAAAAATAGTTTTTTTAATAAAAGTACAAAAGATTGATTATAAAGCTCGTTGTTAATTTTATTTTTTCCCAATTTAAATCTAATAGTGTCATGCTTAACCTTGAAGCACTATTACCATTACTACTAAATAATCAATTTATACCATGGAAAGTTATACGATGGGATGTTTCTATGATTCCTATGAAATAGCTCTTGACCCAACTTTGAGCATGTATCTATCCAAATGTGCTTTTTTTATCATCTATTATTTTTCCCGAATCATTGTTAATATAAATAACTAAACAAAAAATATTTAATGTAATATGCACAAGTCTTTTCGTTTTGGGGCCATTGACATATTTAAAAAAAAAATTTCTTGTTAGTCTGTCTTCTTTGAAGAATCCAACGTACATGATATTATTTATTTTTATTTTTAAATAGATAAACAATTCTTAACCACACTTTTTTAAATGTGGGACTTCCATTACTACTTATAATCCAATTATTATTATTGTTTAGCTTTCACATTCAGTTGGTGAGATATGAAAATGTCTTTATTTATTTGTTTAATTTAAATTAAAATCAATATATTAAATAAATTTTATCATTTTTTTAATTTTTTCATTATTATATTTTGAATTTATTTTTTTAAATAAATTTGTGCCTTGTTAATTATTATTAGTTTAGCATTGATAAGTTCATGTTATAATGTTTAATTTTGAAAAAAAAATGTTTATTTTTGAAACAAAACATAAATTTGAAGGTCTTATAATTGTAATATTTATATCATGATTTCTAAAAGTTTTTGTAATGATTTTTCACTGTTAAAATTTAGCTTCATAGGAAGACTACATAAAATTAAAATCTTTTCATACTTAGGTAAATAATATATTTACCGTCAATTACTACCCACCATAATTTAAGCAAATATTTGCATAAAAATTTGAAAGTAACTAGAGGAATAAATACACTTACCACAAGTAAATGCCTACCATTATTATTCAATTCTTTAACATGTAAAAATAAAAGTGTTAATGTGCAAACTTAGTAGTGGTTAATGCTCACCAAAATTTGTGCATATCCTTATCCCTTAATAAGAAATTGAAAAATTAAAATTTGTCATGTTTGAACATACATAATTTTGTTTATTTTATATTGTTTTTGTTGATATAAAAAATAATCATATTTTGTTTATATATTCAAAACAACATGAAAAATAAAAATACTTTCCTAAACAAATAAATTCAATATATATACTATCCACTTCATATATTATTTTCAATTTTTCTAAAAACATAACATCTAGTTAAAATAATATGAAGGGCATTTTTCTTAACAATTATCTCAAAAAATAAATGAAATTGTTAAAAGTTCAATAAATACTAATTAAATTAGGCTTAATTAAAATTTGTGAAGTCAATCATAATAACCATGATGAAATGGTAGGGAGTGTGAATTGTGCTTTGGGTGTATACGAAAAAAAATATTGATGTTTGCTTTTTAAAAAACAAATAATCTATATATACAAGAATAATTAGTATTTCGCTTTGATTGGCTAGGGGTTTTTTCTATTAAAACAATTGCTCAACATGCATGAAAGAATACGGTTGTATCAAACCGTATTAAAATGCATTTTTGAAGTTATATGAACCCTTCTCAATCCTTGAACTCTCAAAACCGAGGCGTTATTCATCATCATTCGTCTTGAATTCATTTATTGCCTCCATTTTTGGTGCAAATGCACATGGATCCTTTAGCATGCTCACTGATAGTTGTTATTTTCCATTGGTCCATCGATTCTAGAAGACATTTCCTTGTTTTGAGTAATGTGGTTGTTTTCAATAATGTAATTGCTACAACTACTAAGTAACAGGCGTCCCTAGTACTTTCTTTTACTAAATTACAAATGATATAAACCTATTTTCCTTTTCTCAATTCTGATGCTTTCCTTTGAAATGAAATTTTCATTTTCTCTATACAAATAATATTGACTTTTTATCTAAATCTAGATGCATATAACACTGCTCCTTTTTCTTGGGCATTGTTCTGCAAAAACTACCTCATCCTCCTCCATGGTCGCTATTGAAGTTGTTATTTTCGCTACATTTAAAAAAATATCTATTGTGGGATGATCTATGTCTACCTTTGAATAAAAGGTAATATGTAAATTCCCCAAACGTAATGCGATTTTTATGTTCATTCTTTATTTCATGGATTTGAAGAGTCCATAATTTCATAAGTGTCACTTGATTTAAATCATTTGAGTGTCACTTGAGTTAAACCAAATGAGTGCCTTGCTGGAACGACCAGATCAAATTATTTGATGAGTTCATTCGAGTGTCTTGTTGGAACAACGAGATCAAATCATTTCACTGTCACTCGAGTTAAATCATTTGAGTGTCTTACTGGAACGACAAGATCAAATCAAAGAGGAAAACTTTTCTAAGATTCTTTAACCCCAAGAGTGTCTATATTAGTTTTAGTTCAATTAGCCAAGTTCATAGTGCATGTATACACAACATTAATTGAATTGGACTATTTCCTTTTCAAATATTTAATATCTGTTCATAACCATTGCAACTTCATGTTGCTACTTTACTATTGCCTTCGTATTTGTTTTGCAAAGTATTCCATATTTGTTTATTTTTTTAGATTTTCTAATTGTTGTTATCCTTCAAAAATATGTGAATCTGGAATTCTCATTATCATTTTTATAAGAAAAATACTTTTAGTCTCTTTTTTTCCTATTTCTTTAGCATGTTCTATATGCTAAAGTCTGAAATTGCAACCTGACCTACAAGATATTCGAATGCAAAAGCTTCGAATTCTTTAAGGAAAAATTTAATTTCCATCTAAATACACCACCAGATAACGTAAATTTATACCATAAACCATGATATTTGTGGTCATTAATACTATTACTTACTATCCATCTCAATAAACGCACAAAAAATTGAAATACCAAAGACCCCCTAAAACCTGCTTTGATACCCATCATTAAAGAAACCTATATTTACAGTTAAAAAAGCCAGAGTAAAACAGAACAAAGTTAAAAACAATGTATTTTAGACTTATTATATATTCGAGTAACATAAATTTGTTACTCGAGTATTACTAACAGATCTCTAAAATCAGGGCCCTGTTGTGATTTCCTCTCTCACTTCTTTAACAGCATTTTATAATTTTCTTGGACAAATATAAAGTTGAATACATCAGTATTTATAAGTGACTAAATTTCTCAATATTTGACACATCATAAGCACATTAATTAGTTTTATCTTCTATAACTTGACAAAATATATTTTAGATGTTGTGCAGGTGTCCATGGTAGATGAAGGAAAGGCAAAAGATGTTACGCAGATATTGGATGGTTGAGTGTAGGTCGTCAATTTCAGACACTGATGGTCAAATTTATTAATTTGAATAATTAAACCATTGCAGGTTCTGTTCAGAATCACTCAGATATGAACCTCCCATAGGTGAGACCAAAAGAAAAAAAAATAGGTCAATAAACTTGGAGACCGGAGAAATTTTAAGTAAAAAATGTCTGTCTTGCAATGACAACAATACAAAACAAGGCTAGAGTTTGAACTTGAAGGCATCAATTCTGGTGCGAAGAAAAGTGATAACAACAACATTCATGGTTTCTGTATTGTTTAAAAATATGGTTGTCTATCATCCAAAGATATCGAATGTGGACTGTGAATGAATCGTTCATCTTCTTCATCCATCCTCTATCATACATCCGAGTAATCTCAGTATTCGTTCAAGTCATAGTCGTTACCGGAGAAGATATCCAGTGAAGCTACCATATAGGAGAAAGAAGCTGGTATCTTTCCATCTTCAGTGACGTCGTATGAAGATAACTCAAATGATATCATTGTTGGAATGAGAGAGCACACTGAAAATTTGTAGAAAAATGTTTTCTGAAAGCGGTTGTCTAATCCTTCGCAATGTTCTTGCAAAGCTAACGTTGTTGCTCATCTTCATTTATTTGAGACAATCCATAAATTTGTACCCGCAATATAAAGCCGTAATTTCCTTCAACGACCAGAATTGCATGTGCCCAGATATAATCTTGCAGACTTCGGGTTTTGTTTGTATGAACCTGTATCTCCTCATATTTTACCCCTGGAAACTAGTGGAAGGTTCTGCACAATCTGGATCATAAGGTAATTGAGATGAAGTTGTGAGGCGGTAAGGGCCCTTTGAGATTTCAAAATCTATTCGTTTGTCCGCATCTATGGTAGCGCTGCAACACTCAATCCATAGATAAAGCGTTTTCTTCATACCGTTTCTCCAACAACTCTTGATTTCGTTGTCTGTCCTTCCGGGTAAACTCCATGCAATTCGAGACCACTTCCCATTTGAAATTGCATATATTTAGAAAGACGTCAATCGAATATCACAAATCGACGGTACATAATGCTTTTTATAGGTATTGTATACTTAACCTGTTTCCTAGTCGACCATGGAGTTTGATAATTAAACGTTTTCTTCGGATGTGATTTTACTGTCTTTGAGATCAGGCCGGAGACACTTATTCCACCTTACCCTGCATCTCTGGCCAGTTCAAACATAAATTGCGAGTTTCTACTGTAGAAAACATAAAAGCTCTTGGTTGAGTTAAGTTCAGTTGTATGCCTCTAATTCTTCATGACATGAATAAATTGTATTCCAAGAAATAACATGCAAAAAATATTAAAACTACCCGCTACAGAATGAGAAATTTGTATAGACATTCAATAATCCATAAACATATTCAGATATCTTTACATACCCGCTGCTTTGGCGAGAAAGTTCTAGTGCCCTTCGCTATGTAAAGTTCTATACATAACAAGTTTCGTGTCCTCTTCAATAGTCCACCGAACCTTGGTTTTATTTTCTCCTGCTCTTAACCCACTAAGGCCACATAGCAAAGTATGTTCTCCATTAAATCAACGAACGAGTCGACAGCTTTTTCAATTATATTCTCAATGCGTCGCCTATGCTTGGTCGATCAACACCGGTCTGATATGTTATAAGCTACTATAGATTAGAAATTGATGTTTCTTGATATAGACACATACATTGCTAATCAAGTGGAGCGAAATTTATGTTCCTTCTCATAGAAACATCCCGTGCTAATCAATGGTCAAGGGTAATTCTGGTTGGAATGGAAGGGGAGAAAAGAATGGCAAGACAAATTAGAAATGAAACTTGCAATGAGACGAGCTATATATAGAAGCTATATATAGAAGTTGCCGAAGCAGTGCTACACTCTTCCATTATCCATTGAATTCAAAATAGATAGGATTATATAAAATTTACGGAGACCAAAGATATCTCCTAAAAAATAGGAAGTAAATCTAAACTAAGGAAGACACACAACTGTGAAACAAACTTTCTCCATTTATTTCAAGTCTCCTTGTTCATGGAGAAATGATTCACTTGCACACCTAACATCTCCCCTAAAAAATAGGAATTAAATCTAAACTAAGGAAGACACACAACTGTGAAACAAACTTTCTCCATTTATTTCAAGTCTCCCTATTAATGGAGAAATGATTCACCTGCACACCTAACATCTCCCTAAATAATTCAAATTTGATCTTCCCAAGAGGTTTGGTGAAGATATCAACTGCATTTTCAAAGGTGTTACAATATTCAAGAAAAATCTCTTTGGATTGAACCTTTTCTCTAATAAAATGAAATTGAGTATCTATATGTTTTGTGTTTTTATGAAAAACAGAATTATTTTCCAGCTTCACTGAACTTTGGTTGTCACACTTAATAACCATACCATCGTTTTGTTCTTCTCCTACATCTTGAAGAAGTGTTCTCAACTAAATTGCTTCACAAGTGACTCACCATACAACTTGATACTCTGCTTTTGCTAATGATAAATATACAATACTCTTCTTTTTACTCTTGCAAGAAATGGCCCTGAACCTAATTTTAAAGGCATACCTAGTTATAGGTCTCATATCGTCCAGATTTCAAGCCCATTCTGGGTTGGAATACCCTATTAGTTTAACATCAAAAGGATTTTTATATTTAATGCCAAAATTTATGGTTCCTTTAACATACCTTAGGACACCTTTTGTTGCCATCCAATGAATTCAAGAGGTTTTTTCATACATTGACTCAACACATTAACTAAATATGCTACGTTAGGTTTGGTTGTAGTCAAATAAATCAAACGTCCAACCATTTGTCTGTACAATGTAGCATCCACCTCTTTGAAACCATCGTCACTTTAAAATTTAACATTATGTTGTATAGGTATTGAAATAACTTTACGTTGATCCATTTCAAATTTCTTCAACAATTCCTTGGCATACTTTCCTTGAGTAACAAAATTTTGCCAACATCCCTCCAGATTTGAAGACCTAAACAATAATCCAGTTCCCCAAGGTCCTTCATTTCAAATACTTATGAAATATGCACTTTAATTTCTTCAACCATTTCATCAGAATTTCTAGTAAGAATTGAATCACCAACATATAAGGAAATCAACACAATCACCCCCTTTGAATCAAATGTGGTATACATATTTGTATCATTTTTCTTCTCTTATAACAATGTTGAAAGAAGAAAGAGTCTATTTTCTCATACCAAGATCTCGGAGCATGTTTCAACACATGCATTGCCTTTTTTAATTTACAGACCAAGTGTTCCTAACCCTTTTTAATGAACCCTTCAGGTTGTGCTAGATATACTTCTTCCTTCAAATCTCCATTTATAAAAGAATATTTTACATCTAGCAGGTGTAAACTCCAATGGTACTTTCTAGCTAGAGCTATTAACATCATAATAGTGTTTTTCTTAGCTACAAGAGCAATGGTCTCCTCATAATCAATCACTTATTTTTGAGAGTACCCTTTCGCCACCAATCTAGCTTTATAATTGTCTACATTACCATATGCTTTGAACAGTTTATATAGCCATTTACAACCTATGCGCTCTTTTCGTTTTGGCAGTTCAATTAATTCCCAAGTTTTATTTTTAATTACAGATTCACACTCATCTTTCATAACCGAATTCCATTCCTCATACTGATTTTCTTCATTAGAATTCATGGGCTCAACAACATTTAAAATACTAGTCATAAGAACATAATATTTATACCATTTTGGTAAGTGATTTTGTTGTCCTGATCATTTTGGTGGTAGACTTGCCTCAATTTTGGTCTGTGTGATTTCTTTCTCACCTCTGGGTGGACCTCGACTGCTGAATGTGTCTATATCACTAGATTCCTCTTTCTGCTATTGTTGCGTTAAATTACTGTCTTTGACTTCATCATTACTCTCATCAATCAATAAAGGCATGTGCCACTTTTTGTAACTTCTATCCTTATTCGCTTCATCAACATATTCATGGAAGATAACATCTCTATTCACAAATACCTTGTGAGTAGATGGATTAAACATCTTATATGCTTTGAAATCAGAACAATACCCTACAAATATGCATTTTATAGCTTGAGCATTCAATTTCAACCTATTTCTCTTAGGAATGTGTGCAAAAGCTTTAGAACCAAATACTCTCAAGAGATGGACTGTAGGTTTAAAACCATACAAAGCCTCCAATGGAGTCTTGAGACCAAGGCACCTAGTTGGACTTCTATTCTTTAAGTAAATTGTAGTATTAATAACTTCTTCCCAAAAACCATTGGAGAGATCCTTACCTTTAATCATGTTACGTACACACTCCACCAGAGTTCTGTTATTTTTTCTACAACCACATTCTTTTTTGGAGTGTGGGGTACTGTAAATTGTTGTACCATTCCATGATCTATACAATATTTGATGATGTTTCCAAGCTTGTATTCTCCCCCTTAATCTGAGCGGGGGATTATAATGAACTCCCCTATCTTCTTTTCAACCAAGTTTCTGAATTCCTTAAAGTACTCGAAAGCATCACTTTTGCTTCTAATAAAGTATATCCAATTTTACCTTGTGTAGTCATCAATAAATAGCAAAGAATAGTAAGCTCCACCTAAGGACCTTGTTTGCATAGGTCCACAAGTATAAGTATGCACAAGTTCAAGTATATATTTCTTTCTCCTATTTAAGTTAGAGCAAAATTTATTTGTGTGCATTTTTCCAAGTGCACAACCTTCATAATCAATATGTTCATTTCTTAAAATAGGAATTCCATCAACCATACCTTGTTTCTACAACAACAATAAATCATGAAGGCTGATGTGAACAAACCTTTGATGCCAAATATTCTCCATTGTCATGGTTGTTGAAGTTAAATCTTGATGTTTCATGCTTGTAACATTCAACTTGTACAAGCCTCCAACACTTACCCTAGATGCAACTAGATTCTGAAGATCCAACAAATCGTATTCAACACAGTAAGTTTTGAAAAAATATACCTTTAATTTCAGATTTGTAATCATGGACACAGAGATCAAATTCTTTTTAATCTAAGGCACATACATGAAATTCTATATGAGCCTAATATCACCATTAGGAAATATCATAGGAATATCTTCATACCCTTTAATTTGATATGCTTTGTCATCTCCGAGGTAGATGTTAGCACCATTGTTGGTCTCCTTGAAATTTTCATACCAGTTTTTATTACATGTCATATGAGTGGATGCTCCTAAATCCACAAACCAAGTTCCAACCTCATTAGTCTCACTAGAAAGAGTAGCATCAAATGCACATACTTGAAGATCATGATTCATATCTTCACCAACAAAAATTCCATGTATGCCTTTTGTGTCTATGTCTGTTTTCATCATTATTTTTCTTATAGCACTCTCTAGCAATATGACTAGTTTTTCCATAGGAAAACACTTAATTCCTAAATCATTTTTGGCAGATGACACACCTTGAAATGGATTTTTCTGAGAGGAACCACAACTTTTATGTCTTGATTTCCCTTTGAAGAAATTATTCTTAGCCACCAATGCCAGATATGCATTTTGAGGCTTTATATTCTTACATATTTCTTCTTCTTGCATCAAAATCACTATCAAATCTTCAAAGGAGGGAGATTTCTCCCTTACTGCAAGCCCTATAATGAAAATTTGATAATCTTATGTCGCGCCATTTAAGGTAATTTTAATGAGATTAGTGCTTGGTAATTTATCCCCTATGTCTCCTAACTTGTCTTATAGTTCTTTAATCTGTGAGATGAATGGAATAACAAATTCATTCTCTTCCATCCTAGTGGAGAGAATCTTTCTCTTCGGAAACAACACATGATTTGTATTTTCATTTCATACAGATCCTTGAGTGTCACCAAAATGTCATTGGAGGTTTTTCAGCCTCGAATATGAGGGATTATGGTACATTTTTCCGACATCTTCAACAACACCTTCACATTATTTTCCCTAATATCCAAATCTTGAGCTGATGTTGTTGTAGCACCACTAGCTGCAATCGGCTTCGCTTCATCTTCATTTGCAAATTTCCAATCATTAGAACCTTGAGCAATGTATGCAACTTGAAATTCCAGTTGGCATAATTTGACCCATTGAGCTTATTTCTCTCATTAAAGTATGTCTATGCAATGTCATTATTCATTGTGACAAAAATAATTCAACAACTCCCTTTTTTTTTAACTCACGAGCAACACTAGTAACTCATCTGATCAATGGATCCACTACTCCAATAACAGATCCATTGATCTAATCAACATATCTAAAGATCCAACACGATATCCTCTAATAATTGATCTTTGGATCCAACTTTTGGTGTCCATGTGTTAACAAAATATTCAACCCCCTTTCCCTACATTAATTCATCAATCCGGGTGCGTACACTTTTCAAGGTAACACACAAGGTATATGCGGGAGCAAGGTTACAATCTAACATCTACCAAGGGTTCGTGGCTAAGAAATTAAAGCATCTTTGTAATAGTGATAGGAATTAAATTGCAAGCTTACAAAGACATTCACTGCAATCTATGGAAATATGTAACAACAATAAGAAAATAAATACAACAAATAGACAACATATATAAAAGGAGAACACACAACAGCTCATCAGAAGAGTGAGCCCATCTCTCTAATCAGGGTTGCGTTAACTCACAACGAAAGGTAGAACAACAGAGGTACTTATACTTTATTAATCTGTAGAGGAGCTGTTACAATACATATCTCTGCACAACTAACCTTGTGCAAAGGAATGAAACCTCTTTTATACAATACAGGGGTAATAACATCTTTCTCCAAAACCTAGCAACTCAGTGCCCAAAAATATACAATATTTCAACAGAGCACTAGTGCCGAGAGAGCAAGAACAAAAATGATCTAAAATGGATTAAGGCACATGCGAGTTGGTTATGTTGTTTCGGTATTCCTGAACAATTGTTGTGAATCGTGGAACTACTGCGACACACTGTGATATCAACAACTATTCCATGGAATCTATGGACATAACAAGTTTTAGTCGTCGACATCGGTAAAACCCTTCTAACTGTACTTCATTAATTAAATATTCCAAGAGATAGAGAAAGGGATGTACCTCATAGGTTTATCAAATTAAATGCATGTTAATGAGTGAAAAAATGATAAGAGGATGGGTGAAAATGTAAGGAAAAGTTAAGTAGATTTGCTACCCAACATCTCCCCCCAGCTAGCCTTCTACATGCCCTCATGTAGCTCGCTCACTCCGTAGTTTTGGGTTAAATCAACTGTGGTCCTCGTGGAGCTGGGGGAGATCATATTCCTCTACCATATCTATTCCTGGAACCTTGTACACCTCAGAAACAAGAACATCCTTCCACTAATCATCTGGTACAATACATGTTGGGGTATAGTTCTCTGCTGGCAACCAATTGACAGGGAACCTGAACCAGATTTCTGTCCACTGGTCCTCGCATGCTTGGATGCATGCCACATATCTTCGCACCCTACTTAGTGCCTATGCAAAATTTTGTGCCCTAAATGGTTCCCTATTCCGGATGGATGTAGGTGACATCATCCACCTTTTCTGGCAATTGTCGAGGGCCTCATCCTAAAACATGACTATTTGTTTGACACAAAAATGAATGCACCATCATTTTATCCTCGACATATGTTCTCTGTTCCCCTTAATCTCTAAACAGGTCAGGGAAAATTTTAAGAACCCCCCCTAAATTTATAAATATAATAAATGGGCAAATCTCCATGGTGTATAGGAAAAATGGAAGGCGATTTTATCAATAATATAATATGTATATATAATTTTTTGGCAAATCTCTC
>APFE030567526.1:0-17114 GCA_000404065.3 Pinus taeda | reverse complement strand
GATACAAAATATTCTCCCACTAAAAATTTAAAACCCCTTAATTTCGCCAAAGGGCGAACATTCGCCCCTAAAATTATCTTTGAAACAGGTGTTGTGCTTATTGTACATAGTCACTAGCCACTCATGCTCTCCTCTCAACATGAGAGGCTTCGTTGTCTGATTTGAATCAAACGTATTGGAAGCCTTCTGCCAACTTATATGATTGATAGTGTAGGAGGTGAAAGCCCTTAAATGAATGTCCCCCGCATATGCAACCAGATTAAATTCTTTATTAGCATGTAGCAAATATCCATGCAGATAAAACTCACAAATCAAGTGTTGAGTTTCTATATCCTGGGCCCCAAATATCTGAAGGAACTGTACCCCATCCTTGATCTCATGACTGAATTCATGCTTAATGCCTTCCAAATAGAAGAAAAGAAATTGCTCATGCAAGAACATAGCATAGCTAGAAGCAGGAGGGCGACATGCCATTACCTCTTGTGCCAGGGTGAACATTTGTTCTTTGTCAACCTTCAATTCCCTCACTTGGGCCTCCAACCGTTTCAAGTTGAGTTGTTGCTTTGTATGCCTAAATTACAATATGTCAACATGATCCACATATTCAAAGATAGCCTTTGATGCCTGTTCTTGGGCTCTCTTCAGTTAATTCTGATATCAGACTGCGAAGGATTTCCAAGTTTGAATTTCAGCTGTCAAGGAGAACTCACGACCCTCGAAAAATTGCTCAATAGGGTCAGTTTGAATGGAAATAGAAGTTGTTGCCACATTTTCCACTTGCATTTCTGCTTCGACCATTGTGGCTTTGGGCTTCTTGGCCCAGCGTCTATAATTCGTCACCTATTTCTTTAGCTAGTGCACTTGCCTTCTCAGCCTCCAAACCTCCATTTTCAGCCACATCGTATCCTTGAATTGCAAATGGTATTTATTTTTAACGGGTGGCCTCCATTGCTCACACAACCTTATCCACTCCTACTTCAAAACGTCCTCACCTAGCCCTGCTTCTAGTCCAGCAGAAGGTGGATCACTTGGGGGAATATTTACTAGGCCTACCGTTGGGTTCTCCTCACTTGGTCCCTCCTTCTCGATTGTTTCTTGCTTGACAACCATTGCGACCGGTCTTACCACTGGTTCATCAGGTGGTGGATTACTCAAAGGACTATCCACATGTTCGTTTGTCGGGACCATCCTATTTGGTCACTCTTCCTCGGGAACAACTGCTTGCTTCTTGACGATTACCTCAACCGATCTCGGAGTCATTTCGGCAGGTGGTAAACCGACAAGAGGAATTTTGATCGGCACTTAAATCAGAATGTCTCTTGTTTTAGAAGCACCAACTTCTTCTTCTCTTCTGAGTTTTGGGCACCTATTTCCCGAAAAATCCATACCTCACCCAATTTTTGTTCTTGTAGCTTTGTGGTGTGTTCTTCCTCCCTCTATCCTTCAGAATGGTCTTGTTGGGAGTTCGCAGCTAACAAACCGATAGCAACCAGACCTTTAATCGACCCATCAAACTTCAAAATAGGGGGAACAAAAATCACCTCCTCTATTCATTGTGAAGATCGAGACACCCTCGCTCCTTTCAAAATGTATGAACAAAAAGAAAATTGAAAAATGTTTTCTGCCTGGTCTATTCTAGTCATTGTTTTGACCTTGAGCTCTTTTCCGTTATCTTCAATAGATTTGTTGTCCGAGACTTGCTCCTATGTGGTCTCCTATCCCGTGATTGACATTGGTTCTTGTGGGAGAGTGTCAACCTCAGGATTTAATTCCTCCTCAATTCTCGAAGCTGGATGAGTTGGTGGTGGTTCTTGTGTGACACCACTACCCATATCCAACATTTCTTGAGCATATGGTGTTGGCACTATTCCCTATAGTACAACATTAATAAAAGTAGACCCCTATATCACCATGTAAACCCCATCCATTATGTCCATAGTTTCTCCTTCTGTTAGTCGCATGGTTTCCTCAGCCTCGGGCCTCTCTTTCCCTAGTCCATCTTCCTCCATTGGCTCCATAGTTGAGTCTAGTTATTTTGGAGCAGCCTTGGATGTGGCACTAATGACTTCTTCTGTTCTAACTCTTTCCTCACTTGGTCTATCTTCCTCCATCAGCACCATAGTCGAGGCTGGTTCTTGTGGAGCAGCCTCGGTTGTAATATTGACAATTTATTCTATAGAAACCCTTTCCTTCTGTAGCACTTCTTCTTCCATTGCTTCTACAATTGAGGCTAGTTCTTGTGTAATAGCCTCGATTGTTCTCTCCACTTCTAGCTCCCTCTTTTGCTGCACTTCCTTGGTCTCCATTTCCATTTCCTTTGGATCTTCCCAGTCCACGTATTCACCTTCTGCTACCTGTTCTTCTTATATTGGTTCCAACTCCTCTTCCCTAGCGGCTATAATAGGCTTTATCTTTTCCTCTATTGATTATCGCAATGTTTCCCTTTGGATTTGGAATTGGGCTATCGCATGCATAACTAGTAGCTGAACCAACCCATTGTTGATAATAACTTCTGCAACTTGGAGTGAGCACCGAACAGACTACGCCATCAGCTGGAGGCTTTTTAGTAGGAAGAAAGAACACATATTTCATTAAATTTGGAAAAAAATTATTACAAGGAAATCACTAGAATTGGATTTTTTTGTTATTTGAACATTCAAGATACACTATTTAATTCCAAATTTAATGAAATATGGGTTAAAGGATTGTTTAACAAAAAAGCTTCTGACTGTGGAAACCAGAGGTGAGCCAACACTCTGAAGTGATATTTAAATATGGTGGTTGCGGTAATGAATTCCAGTCATATCCTCAACCTTTTGGCACGACGCTCTCACCATCTTGTAGAAATGCTTTGGGGAACTTCGGGAGGGAGGTTCTTCATGAAAACCAGCTTTGTCGTTGCTGGGGTAGTCCACTCACCTCTGTGATAGCTTCCCGTGATATGGACTTCTATCCCTCTAAACCGAGAGCTCTCTTCACCTCAATTGAGTGAAAACTCTATTGAAAAATATTAGTTGAATCCCTGCAACCTGTCAAGATAAACATCCCAACCTACATTTACAATCCATACTTCTTGGTTTTTTCGGACCACTATTGTATCTTCCAGCTAATGGTGCACAGGCAACCCACCCATCGTTGTACAAACGGTAACAACATGGTGGACGCAGTCGGCTAGTAGGAGGAGAGTAGCAACAATCCACACTAACAACGATGATGGTAGTAGCATGGTGGCAGCGCAGTAAAAGGGCAGTGAGAGTGACTAGTAGGCCTCAATAAATGTAGCTAATGATGATGAGTTATGGCAGTACCATGGAATAATTACAACAATTGAATGTAATGCATTGGGAAAATATCGATGAGGTATTGGCTCACAAATTCAAATTTCAATGCGTTGTGGTCATTATTACGAAATCGCGATATTTTTTTGTTACCGTTCGCATCGGATTTGGTAATGATGTATCATTAATATAGTTTAAGTACGTCATCATTTATTTATGACGGGAACCCCCAACGTAAATGTGGTCGTCTGCAGCATGTACATATCTCCTTAATGGAATATTTTAATTAAATACGTAAGAGTCAATGAAGGCAACCTTCTTGGTGACCTACCTGGTGTTGGAGTAACAGCACTAGCAGAGTAACAACAACGACAAAGTAACAGTAATAACGGAGTAACAACACTAGCGGAGTAACAACAACGACGGAGTAACAACAATGGCGGAGTAACAACACTGACATAGTAACAACAACAGTGGAGTAACAACACCGAAAAAGTAATAGCAACAGTGGAGTAACAACATCGGTGGAGTAGTAGCACGACGGAGTAACAACACCAACGGAGTAACAACAACGACGGAGTAACAACACTAATGGAGTAACAACAACGACGGAGTAACAACACTGACAAAGTAATAACAGTGGTGGAGTAACACCATCCGACACTTTTAGAAGAATTTTGAGGAGTAACAGCTTCAACTATTACTTGGAAAATTTTCTTTCAGCTTCTCCTTATCATATTTTGATTCTTATCCCTCAAAAAGACAAACGAGTAAGTAGTAACATCATATTATTATTATTATTATTATTATTATTATTATTGTTTATTTTTATTATTATCATTGTCTCTCCCTCTCTCTCTCTCTATATATATATATATATATATATAGATATATTTTAGGAGACAGAGAGAGCATTCTCTGCACCAACAACCATCAAACCAGATTTATCAGAGAGATGTTTGATGAAGGCATCCTTAGAGGTTGGATGGTGCTATAATCTCAAATGGTGTCCAATCATTAGGAAAGAATTGTGAGTTTCATATATTGTAACCAATCTAATTGTTCCATTATCAAACATAGCATCCAGTTCATAGGTTCCCATCGAACGAGTGCTAAGCTTCCATTTAAAATCCTTGAATCAAGACTCATAGAGAAATCCCCAATATCCTATATGAAACATGTTGCTCTTAATAAATTTATCATGCCACTTCATTTTGTACTATTGAATAGCAGCGGTTTTCTAGATAGCCACTGAATGGATTTTATCTAACTCATTGAGCTATTCCAGCCAGTGTTTCTGGGCCTCTGATAAGTCTAATCCAACTTCCAAAGCTATTATGAGTGTGTTGATCTCAAAGTCTACTTGAAATAATGGGAAATTCACATAGACTAACTCAAATGGTGAAAACCTGGTTGTATTCCACCATGTTGTCCTATACACCCAAAGAGCTTCTAGAAGTTTCTAAGACCAATCTTGATGATGGCTTACTACAATTTTTGTCATTATATTTTCCAATACCTTTGTTGTACTTTCTACTTGTCCATTCTCTTCAGGGTGGTAACGAGTTGTCACTCTATTTTTAACCCTGTATTTCTGCATAAGCCTTCCTATCATGTGGGATGTGAACTATGCTCCCCCATCTGAAACGATCTCCCTTGGAGTATCATATCGGGAAAAAACTCTTCAAAATGAAAATCTACAACCACAGTTCTATTGCTTTCGCAACAACTATTTCTTCCACCCACTTAGTCACATAATCAGTGCAGACCAAAATGTAAACCTTTTGATGAGAAGGCGGGTTTAAAGGTCCAATGAAGTCAATTTCCCACTTCTCAAAAGGGTTAAGGACAATCTGGGGCTATAGTGGCATCTCATCCGATTTCCTAGGTTATCCCATTTGTTGACAACTGTCACATCTTTAGACATAATCTCAAGCATTAGGAAAGATAGAAGGCCAATAGTATCCCATTTGCAGCACCTTGTTGCCTATTCTTTTATCTGCAAAATTTCCTCCACAAGGTTCATCATGGGCAACCTTCAGTATCTCATAGATGTCATCCTATGATACAATGCACTGAATCTACTGATCGTTCCTTGTATAAAAAAGGTACACTGCCATCCATGAATATCAAGTACTATAATAAATAATTTTCCGCTCATCCATGTATGACAAATGATGAGGTACTTTCCCTGTAGCAAGATAGTTAGCAATATCTACATACCATAGAGTGCTAGTAGAAATTGCAAAGATATGTTCATCTAGAAAACTATCTTCAATGGGTGTACCTTCAACACTATTTTCTAGCCTAGATAGAAAATCAACAACCACATTGCCCTTTCCTAGTTTATCTACTATGGTAATGTCAAATTCCTAAAGTAACAAAATCCATCTTGTAATACGACCAGGAGTAATGGGTTTATTAATCAGATACCTGATTACTGCGTGATCAGTATGTATGAAGGTGGGATGCCCAGTAATATAATGCTCGGAATTGTTGATGGCAGAGATGACAAAAAGGAATTATTTTTCAGTCACTGTGTAGTATAACTCAACAGGAGCCAAGTTTTTACTAACATAGTAAATTGCATATGGTACCTTATCTACTTACTGTCCCAAAACTGCCCCAACTACTGTCTCAGAGGCATCCACATGAATATGAAAAGGTAATGTCCAACCCGGCCATTGAAGGATCGAAGCGCTACAGACAAGTTCCTTGATCTTCACAAAGGCTGCATCACAGTCATCTGCCCACAAAAAATCTACATCTTTTGCTAGCAATTGAAAAAGTGGATGTGTTATTTTAGCTATGTTTTATATAAAGTGTCTGTAATAACCAACACAACCAGTAAAGGTACATACCTGTGTGGGTGTTTTAGGTATCGAGAAGTGCAATTTTACCTTTATCTTAGCTAGATCCATTCGAATTCCAATAATGGAAAGTAGATGTCCCAAGGCTATTCCTTCCTCCATCAACATGTGGCATTTTACTGTACTCAAAGAGGCATGCGTCTGCTTGCATCTTTTAAGAACTTTTTCTAGATTTTCCAACCCCTCCTCGAATGAATAAACATATGGAGTGAAATCATCCATATAAATATCAACACTATCATCTACCAGATTAAAGAAAATCCCCAAAGTTTCCCTTTGGAATGTCGCAGGTTCATTATAGAGACCAAATGGGAGGACCTGGTATGTGAAATTTGCCCACGGGGATGTAAAAGTGGTTTTATCCTAATCCGTGGGAGCTATCTGGATCTGGTTGTATCCTCTAAATCCACCCAAGAAGGAGAAGAACTTCTTCCCAACCAAAGTATCCAAAACTTGGACAATGAATGGTAATGGAAAATGGTCTTTCTGCGTTGCCTTATTTAATTCTCTGTAATCCACAAATATCTACCATTTACTATTTTTCTTAGGGACAATCACCAGTGGGGAAACCCATTGGATGTTCGAAATGGGGTAGATAAATCCCACATCTAACAAATTTTGAAGTTTTTCCTTGACAATGTTTTTTACAGCAGGGTTCATCCTTCTTTGGGGCTATCTCACAGGATGACAATCTTTTTTGATGTATATATTATGGGTACATAGATTGGCAAGAATCCCTTTCATGTCTGCATAGTCCCAGACGAATGCTTCTTTTTATTTTCAAAGAACATCCAAGAGTTGTTTTGTCTAGGATTCTAACAGATCTGGATTAATATTCAGGGTCTTTCCTGGCTCTATTTCCATAGAAATTTTTCCATGGTACGCAGTTTTAGGTATTTCATCAAACCCATATGTTGTTCCAATATTTGCCTGCATTTCACAGCTCAAGAGAGACTCTAGGATTTGTTGATTTGAATATGAAACAGAACAATGATCAGTAATAAAAGTAGTAATTGTGTCATCTTTTGTTTCTGTTTTCAATTGAAGGGCATGTCGAATTGTAAGGAATGGTCTTAATTCCTCATTTTTAGATTCATATTATTCTTTTGGTAAAGGTTTCTTGTGGCCAACCGATTTCACTGATGGGCTAAGTTCTACAAAAGGGTATAACACCAGATTTTTAGTAACCTGCACATTTGAGATAACCATATGCCTAGAATGACACCCAATGTAAGCATCTGCAGTTGCCAGCTACGGTCTTCCCAGAATCAGGGGATGGCTGCCAACTGGGGACTGGGTTTTTGGAACTAGGAAATCCACAAGATAGTGGCATGAATCAACCGAGATAGCGATATCTTCTAACTTCCATACCAGCTTAACTGTAGATCTATCTACCAGCTCTAATATGGTAAGTGTATGTTTCAGGTTTCAAAGACCCAATGCATGCATAGCCTCAACAATAATGACATTTATGGTAGCGCCCAAATCTACCAGAACATTAGGAATTTCTATGCCCTTAATTTTCACTATTAAAATTGGGTTCATGGGATCTCCATATTTCACAGGCATGACCTTACCCATCATAAAATCTGATAGCTTTCCCATCACATGAATGTTGAGTGGGTCCCTCGATTTCATTTCAGGCTTCATAGCACAATATTCCCTGAGAGTTTTTGCATATATACGTAGTCCCTCATAGGTTGTTACAGGGTGATCTTAACAAACAAATTTTTTAACTCCCCTGACAAGTCAAACTCAACTTGAGGGATCTGCTTACTCAAGGAAAATCTTTCTAGATAGGGTGGTTCAGCTTGGTGTTTTTTAGTAATCAATGGCTAAGGGGGTGTCTGATTTTTACTAACTCGGTTCAATTCCTCTTCAAATGTTTTTGGTTCCTTTTCCCGACTTTCAACTTGTTCAATCATAATAGGTGAGGGTTGAGCATCTACTACCCACCCTGATCTCAAATTCATCTCATAACGTTCCATGGTGGAGATGTTGTAAGAAGGTAGGTTGAGGGTGTTAGCTTGATGATCCCCTTTATTATTAGGATTTAGATTGGGTTGGATTGGAAGTCAAGGATGAACATGATGATTACTAGGAGTCATATTAGAGGGAAAATTGAGTTGTTTTTGGGGCATTGACTGGGGAAACTGCATAGGAGGAGAAGGTCCATGCCAATTCGAAGCCCAAGAAGAACTCGAACTAGCTTAAGGAACCCATTCCTACCAGGGTGGAAGCTGGTATTGGGGCCACATAGGTAGATAAGGCATGGACTGAGGACCCATATTAAAATTACTGAAATACTGAGATGGGTTCGGAAACATATGTTTATTTCCCATTGATGGCCGAGATTGCCATGGCTTTTTAGGTCCCATAAAGTATAGTTGCTCCATTTCTTCACACGTCCCTTGATAAACCTCTTTCAATTATAGCAAGGAGGGGCATGAACTTGCTGCATGATTCAGATCATAGATTTCACATTCCTCTATAGGTTTCAATGGGAGTTCCCTCTGTGGATGCTTCTCCTGCACTTTCAGAAAAATATAGCCATAGTTCTTTCCAATTCCAACTATTTTTGTTTTATTTGCAACATTTCCATTTGTGTAGACAAGGTACTCAGGATGTCAGTCCTCATGTTATCCTATAGATTTCCAATTTCTACTTTTGTGACACCTCCACCAGGTACTTTCGTTGACCAAACCCCTTGTTTATTTCTTTCAACTCCCCTCAAGCAATGGATGCACAACTCACAAATGGTATCGAAGTTCTCTTTTGATATATATCCCTTTCCTACTATGTTTAACAACTCCGAAGTGTCCTCTTGAAAGGCCTGGAGAAGGATAATTTTCAAAATATCCTTATCCAGGTCAGAGTGACCTGATCTCTACAATGTGTATTTAAAATGTTCCACATAGTCTTCCATATTTTTTTCCTCTTTTTGTATAAACTTGAAAAGTTCTTCCTTAATATCTGGTGATTTATAATAGTCCTGATACTTCTCTAGAGAAATAATTTTCATCTCATCCCATCTGGAGATAATCTTTCCTCCAAGACCCATAAACCGTCACAGGATTGTCCTCTTTAGTGTAGCAGGGAATATTTTCAATTTCTGAGCATCCGTTATATAATCATATCCCCAACATACAATATCAAATTCAAACAGTAATGTGTTAGGATCTTCCGAAGTAATCCCATAAAAGCTAGGTAAAGTCGTTAAAGAAATGGGCTTTGTTGGTGCGCCAATCCCAAGATCCCCAATTGGGAAGTCAATAGTGGAGGTTGTAGGTGCTATGAATATCCTCCAATAATTACTGAGGATTTTAGTAGGTTCTAAAAGAAATGATGGAAGAGCTCTTATCATAGGGGCTTGAGTTTCTTTAACAACACTCCCTCTATCCCTTGGTGATGGAAGTGGCCGTACATCTTCTTCCTCTCCGTCACAGTGGCTTGACTCTTTAGACCCTTTCTCTACAAGTTCTTCTTTCCTACTAGAATCGGTTGGTCCCTTGGATGTTCTACTTGCAACTTCTTCTCCTTCTATTACCAGCAACAATACCCCTTCATCAGGTATACTGATGCATGTGTCTTTAGTTGTTGGAAGGATGTGTTGTTTCAAATCAATAAGGGTTACTATGGATAGCACTGGCTGATCTACAAATTGCACCTCCAATCTTGTTCACTCACCCAGCCTCACAGGAGCATGAGAAGATGCCTCTAATTCATCTTTTGTGATGATTTGTTGGATATAAGTATTCCTTTCGAAATCCTATCCTCCCTTCCTTGGGGCTCTTCCTCTGCCCCTTTTATTCAAATCTCTATTCATGCAAATTAGTGTCTGAAAATGTTGATATTAGGTCACAATGCTCAGGACCTGGAGAAGGGTGTCAAAGGACCATTCTCACCCTAAGATGAGAGAGCAAATCATTTTAACAATCGAAACAAAAACTACTAAAGAAAGAGGAACCTAGGGTTCAGGGCCTGGAGCAAGGTGTCAAAGGACCCTTCCCTCCCTAGGACAAGAAACCAAGCAAGAAAATAATAAGCATACAAGAAAGTCTAAAGCTTGGGACGTGGAGCAGGGCGTCAAAGGACAATTCCTTCCCTAGGATGAGAGATCAGGTTCTGATAGTTTTAGGAAGATCCAAAATAGCTAACTGAAGCGAACCTCTTGGCCCAAAAAAAATGAAAACAAAAAAATTCAAAATACTACATTGAGGACATAGAGAAGGGTAGCACTTCCCTCCTTAAGATGAGAGATTGACCCTCTGGTCGATACATATTTTGTCTTGCACCTTGTTAGCCTTCCTCGACAACGACACCAAAATGTTGGTGTTCGAGTGTCAACAAAATATTCAACCCCCTTTCCCTACATTAATTCATCAATCCGAATGTGTACACTTTTCAAGTTAAAGTGCAAGGTATGTGCAGGAGCAAGGTCATAATCTTAGATCGACCAAGGGTTCATGAGTAAGAAATTAATGCATCGTTGTAATAGTGATAGGAATTAAATTATAGACTTATAAATACATTCACAACAATCTATGGAAATCCATAAAAATAATAAGAAAATAAATACAACAAATAAAAAAATACATAAAATGAAAACATGGAGCACCTGATCAGAAGAGCGGGCCTAGCTCTCTGATTAGGGCTTCGTTAAGTCATAAAGGAAGATAGAACAACAAAGGTACTTATACTTTATTAATATGTAGAAGAGTTGTTACAATACATATCTCTGCGTAGCTAACCCTTCGCACATGAATGAAACCTCTTTTATATAATATAGGGGTAATAACATCTTCACCCAAAAACTAGAAACTAAGTGCCCAAAAATACACAATAGTTCAGATCATCACTAGTGTCGAGAGCGTGAGAACGGAAATGATCCAAAATGGATTAAGACAGTTGCGAATTGGTTATGGTGTTTCGGCATTGCTTAACAACTATTGTGAATCACATAACTACTACTACACGCTATGATATCAACACATGTTCCTCGGAATCTGCGGACATAACAAGTTTTAATGGTTCACATTGGTAAAACCCTCGTGACATTACTTCATTAATTAAATATTCCAAGAGACGGAGAAAAGGGTGTATATCGTAGGTTTATCATAGTAAATGCATGTTAATGAGTGAAAAAATGATAAAAGGATCGGTGGAAATGTAAGGAAATGTTAAGAATATTTGGTTCCCAACACTTACACCAGATCCTCCAATAATTGATCTATCTATCCTACACCATATCTTCCAACAATTGATCTATGGATCCAACACCATATCAATTGATCCAACAACTGACCTAGAGATTCATTCAATCGATATAGGCAAGTGTTTAATAGAAAAAAAACAAATTTCACAAAAACAATCCTCTGTGAAGCCTTACCTAAAACATAGTTCGCAAGAAGAAGTTTTCTCTGAGTCACCTTCACCTAAACAGTTTTCCATCTTGCTACTTGAGTAGTTCTATGAAGTTTTCCTTGAATGAAATTACATAGTTCTGTGTAGTTTTCCTTATATAAAGCCACACAGCCTCCCTCTCTGTACTCTAAAACAAACCATTTAGCTTTCACGTGAAAAAAATATCCTCAAATTGGCTTATCCTGTTGATCTATTCCTCCACTAATCTCTAATGGAGCCTCCTCTGATCCACACTAGGATTTATTATTGCACAAATTTGCGAACAAGATCTACACACCTGCATTCACTAGCAAAGGAGGCTTACCTACTCTCCAATCTTAGCCATTAGGGCTCTTATCCATAAATTCTCAACTCACCATAGACTGAGCTCACATAGAGCTCCTTCTCTGCCCTCTCGTGCTCTGATACCAGGGTAAAAAAGGGAAGACAAATTAGAAATGAAACTTGCAACTCACAGGTGAGATGAGCTACACCTAGAGACTACCCAAGAAGTACTACACTCTTTCATTATCCATTGAGTTCAAAATAAATAATATTACATTCAATTTAGGGAGATCAAAACTATCTCCTAAAAATTAGGAACTAAATCTAAACTAAGTCACACACACAACTGTGAAACAAGCTTTCTCCATTAACTTCAAGTAGTGGAATGCTAGTCTATAGTTATTGAAGTATTACATTGATATGGTCTTATTTTTGGTTTCCTTGTTGGTTTTCGAGACCCTTTAATTTTACTAGTACTAGCTTGTTGATTTTTGAGATCCATTAATTGTATGCATTTCATCTTGTGCATTTTTCATATTTCAAAATAAAAATCCCCTTAAGGGATTCTCCTTCATTATTCTTATTAGTATTCTCATTTAAAGAATGTGGAGTTATTTTTGTTTATATTTTATATTATTTAGGTGTTTGATAAATAACAACATTAGATATTCTAAAGTAAATTTAATTTCTTCTCAATAATATTTAAGAAATTGTTTTAATTCCTTTCATATTTTTGAAAACATTGACATCAACCAAAGCAATCATATTTTTTCTAAATAGTTGGTGTCACATAACATAATCCATAATATAATTTTTTCTACCCATAAGTGAAATTAAATTTCATTAAAATTTTTAAATATAGTTTCAATTCTCCATTTCCAAAATTCCTTTGAATATATACAAATGATTGGGTTGAGTATTTTGACAAAATAAAAACCAATATCAAATCATCATAGCTTGAGCATTGGTGCCTTTGAATGATGTGATTATTTATATAATGTAATCAAAGAAGCAAAGGTTTCGACTATAAACTTTGATCTTCAAATTGAAGTTATTCCGCATATGATAGTAATCAGGAAAAACCATCTCATCGTCATCCAAAACTTCTTAATATTGAGTATGAGAGTTTCTATTTCCATTGAAATAATTGAATAAATTGAATAAGCAGAAAGAGAAGAAGAATTATGTAGTAAAAAACTAAAAATAATTAGTTAGAACCTAGGCATCAACAAGAGGAAACTAAGTATCATTCCTTCGTTATTGAAGACCTTTTCTTCCTCCTTTAATAAAGGGTTTTAAATCCTTCAATATTTTGATATTATGTGTATGTATTCATTTGTAATTAAAAAAGAGAAAACATGTTTATTTTTAAGTCCATAATGCTACAATTATTATATAGATTATAAGAGTAATATAATTAAAACTAATTATATTGAAAAAAAAAGACATTAATATTATTGAAAATAAACAAACAAAATAAATTGATCCATGAAAAATTTGTTTCCATGGATCAGAACAGACACGGATAGAATCTATGAAGATACTCATTATTTGGTTATTATTGATAAGGCATAAAAAGCCCTATACACAGATTCAAAAATATGTGTTTTCTATGATCGCTCTTGTTGTCTGTATTGTTAGTGTCATCCTTTAGAACCTTACATCAGTGATCAAATATGCTTTTACAAAATGGTCTCAGGGTGCCAAAGTCAAATTTTGTCATTTCAGTGAGTCTTCAAGTAAAATTTGGTCACTAGTTATTAGGTCTAGGGTTTGTTTTGACTCCTTCTAAAGTCCTCCAAGTATTGTTCCATGTCACCAATAAGCTTAGTGTACCATCATTCAAATAGTTTTCATCATCATTTTAGGTTCCAATGGGCCATTTTACACCTTTTTCATGCTTCAGTTGTACTTGGGTAAGCCTCGTTTTGAAGGTAATTTTTCTTGGACAGTAAAATGATCAACGAGACTTCTTTCCTGATGTTCATAAACCTTCCCCTATCCTTAATATAACTTCTTAAACAATTCCCATCACTGATATCCCTCAAATTCATCATTTTCCCACAAAACCTAGTTTATTGCTACAATTTGACAATTTTCTAGGCTAGGCCTATGTTTTGACCTTTTGGATCCCTTCCCCTCACTCAATCTTTGGAATTCAACCTTCCCCTACTTCCTAACATTCCTCCATACTTCCAAAAATTTTCTCAAGAATTTAGAAGCCCCTCATCCCCTTCATTTCCCTTCATTTCTACAAATCCCCTTTTCCACATATCGGGATAGGTTTTCTTCAAACTATGTTTCTGAGAAAGAAAAGATGAATTTGACAAAATTGAGAGAGGATTTTGTCCATCATTGATCCAAGAAGAAAAACCTCTTTTAGTGTTTACACATATCTCATGGTTTGGGAGAAATATCAAAAATATTACTAGCCTCATGAGGATTGATGCACGTCTGGAGTGACCTTGGCAAAATCAATATTTCACCTAGCTGATATGTTCAAATGACTTTCTTGATGAGTCAAATGATATATTGATAGAGATAGCTATCCAATGAGCTATCATGAGCTCAATGTGGAGTTGAGGAATATTTTCAAAAGTTGACTACAACATCTCTCTGCATTTAGGCAACCTCATTGTCCATATTTTAACCAGTCTTGGGAGATTTGACTTTTAACAGAGCGAATGAACTCCAAATTGAAAATTCAAGATGTTCTGGAAAGTAGAATCGACAGGCTTTCCAACTAGTTATCACTCACTCATTTTGGACACTGAGAAAGCCTTCCAAAGTCATCTGCAAAAAGGTGTTGCACATCAGGGAGGTGCTACGCATTAGAGGGTCGGCGCTGCGCATCAGAGAGGCACTACGCATCAGGCAGTTTTCTCCTGTGTTGATTTACATTGGCACTGTGCATCAGAAAGGTTCTACACATTGGGAAAGTGGCACTACGCATTGGCCAGTAACGCCTCAATAGCCTCAAATTTCACCTCTAATCACTCTCATTTCTGAATTTCACTACTACAAGTAAATTTTCATCAATATTGAGTTGAAATTAGTCTTGTTCACGTTTTGTTTATGAGTTTTGCTTCTTAAATTCAAAACCCTAGCTTCCCTTCATACATTTTCACCTCCTTGCAAAATTTTCACTTCATTACAAAACCGACATCCTTTTTCCCTTTTCCTAAAATTCATTGCCCTAAAACTACTCATTAATTCGATTTCCCTTTCCCTATTCCCTTAAAAAACTAATTCCATTCATTAAACCCTAAGTCCCTCATAAGTCAAAAACCTAGTTTCCCAATCCTTCCCTTCATTCCCCTACCTCATCTCATTACTGTTGTTCCATTTACAAAACCTCTTCATACTCATCTTTTGTTCCCACCTATTATCCATTATTCACCATATCATCACCACATTATCTCATAGAGACAAGCATGGAAAGAGACAGTGACCCTGATTTTGAGGAGGACACCCTAAGTGACAGCTCTAGGGAAAGGAATTTTCAGTAGGTAGATAGAGGGAAAGGAAAGGTCCTAGGAGTAAAGCTTGATGATAATGTTGAGAGGGAGTTTCAACTTGAGGAGCATGGTGATGATGTGCCACCTCATCACACTCAGTTAATTGATCTTGACAGCCCATCCTTAGCTCAAAACATGCTTTTGAAAGAGCAAGAGGTTCATATTCATATGTTGAATGATAAAGTGGCTAGAGCTAGATATATTATCAACTATCTAGAGCAAGAAAACAAATAGTTGGAGGATAAACAAACCCAAATGGAGTTAGAGATGCTACAAATTCAAAGGCAAAGCAGTAAAGAGAATCTGATTCTCTTGACTCCACTTGAACAAGAGGTAGTAAATGATAGATAGATATGGCTTGAAAGGGTAAATATGCACCTTGAAGGCCTTCTAAAGAAAGAAAATAGAGACAACAAGATGCTAAGGCATATGGCACGCCATTATTTGACCCAGAATAGAATATGCAACAAGACGATCAAGCACCTTAAGGCAAGATTGAGGAGGGCCTTAAAAGGAAAAAAGAATGATGAAAAGCTCAACATTTTGGCTAATGTGACTTTAGCCCAACAAAGTAACCCATGATGCAGCTTTGAGCCAAAATTGGGAAAAATTTTTGAAACAATTTTGTCATTTTCCAATTTTTGAATTAGGCAACACACGGAATTTCGGCTGATGCACAGCGCCACCGACACTGCACATTGAATTGGTGCATCCTGTTGAAAAATGGATTGTAGGTTTCGATTCAACATAAAAAAAAATAAGAAAACCTAGAAATTTTCATCAATTTTGGAGGAGATCTTGGCCACCAAAAGGGCGAAAAACACTCAAAAAGTGCCCTCTCTACCACTTTTTGGACACACAGGAACCAGTCTTGGGAGAGTCCACTTTTGAGGGGGGCAAATATCCTCCAAATCAGAAACTTCAAAGTGTTCCAGAAACAAGATAGGCAAGGATTTCCAACAAGCTATTTTGGGCCTGATTTGGATGAGTGGAAGGCCTCTATTGAGTCCCCATAATACTAGTGATTACCCCATTACTATGGTAGTTGTACCCCTTATTTATATAGTTGTGCCCCTATTGCCCCCATATTGTTATTACTGTGCCCCATAGAATCCCTCTATTGTTATTGTTGTGGCTTTATATTATTATTGTTAAGTCGGCTGGGTTATATTGTGACTACTTAGACTCCTATATATAGAAAGGAGGTTTTGTCATTTGTATCATCCAAGAATTGTTCATTTATGTAATGTAAAGGAGGTTGCCCCCTCGAAGAGGCTGAATTCTAAGGCACTGATCTATCTTTTCTTTCTTTTCTTGAGCTGGTTTCATAACATTTGGTATCGGAGCTTTGGATTCTAGGGTTTCACTGCTCCAAACAAGTCATCGTGGCATTTTCGCTATAACTTTTTTTCTGTGACGTTTCAGAAGTCGCAAAAAAATACCCATTTGAGAAGAAATCGCGTTGAACCTTGGGTTCGAATTTCAAAGCTTTTTGCGCGACATTTGCGGAGATATGATCTAAGGGAGTTGGTCTTTTTAGAGACTCTTGAATTACATTCAAAACAGGTGACCTAGGGAAAATCGTCATAAACTTCTCTCTGATCATCGAATTGAAATTTTGTAAGAAGGTACAGAAAGAGGACGGACTGTAGTTTCTTGGGTGCATTTTTCAGATCCAAAGGTTGAAACAGTGACTCGTGGCACGTCGTACAATTTCGCTCTACTGAACTAGTCTATAATCAAGTCACTGTGGGAGATTT
>APFE030567521.1:0-21359 GCA_000404065.3 Pinus taeda | reverse complement strand
ATATGCTTCTGTGACCATTGATAAAGCATCTGAGGTACAACAATTACTGAAAGAAAAAGAAGATCAAATACAGATTTTGCAACAACAGCTACAACAAGCCAGTGCCATCAGTGAAGCACAAAATTAGCTTGAAAGATTACAGCAGGACTTTCAACACATGCAACTAGGATACCAGAACAATTTGATAGACAGAGAAAAACTGTTACAGGTTATGCAAGAAAGGCATAAGGATGATCCCAAGATTACAGAATTCGTAACAAAATCCATTTCCTTAAATGATCAACACCTGTAGTAGCAAGAAATATTATGCCAAAGAATATCGTAGTGGAGTTCTTATTGTGAGACAAGCGAAAAAATTACTAATCAAATCGTGGACTTGTGACATGATTATGATTTAATTGATAGAATAGTTACTGAATATTTCGCTGGGTAGGAATCAGAGGAAGGGAAAAAGACAGGTGCACCCATAATCAATGAAACCCACAAATAAATGCTCTTTAACAAGTGGGATGCACAGATTAGGAAAGCAGAACAAGCGGCAGAAGAAGCAACCACAACAACAAATAATGTCATTGACTGCATTAATGAAAATTTACATAGGGAAATTCTAATATCAGAGACCACTCCAAGGTATTTACCAAATGTATAACACCTACAGACAAGCTGGAGATAGAAGGCTCAAGAGAGAGTAGAGTCCATCAAAAGGTTAACCAAGTTAAATTGGGATTCTTATTCGACATACTTGGTAAAACCACACAGCCAGTGCATGACTCTCAAATGTGTCGCTAACTCTGCTGAGAAGATGGTGCCAGCACTTGCCGATTCCACTTTTGTAGGACAACTAAAGTCAAAAGTCGGCCAGCCAACTCTCCTCAAGCAAATGCTGGACACTTGTGACTATAAGGATCAGATACATAGATAGTTAGCAGCCAGTTTTAGTTTTAGATTCAGTTTTACTTTTAATTATGCTTTATTTTTGTCTGAAATGACAACGATCATTTAAACCGTATCCTACATTTTTGTAATAAATTATTTTTAGATTTAGCTAGTAGTATTTAAACCCTTCTCATGCATTTAGAGAAGGGTCCTAAAATTTGCCAAAAACGTGTCCTTAGAACATGCACTTTTGCACCCTCCGAAGAGGTTTTGATGAATGAATGGAACAAGATTTATTGATATCTATGTTTAATATCTACTACTGATGCTGCAATTTTGTTCTCTTAGTGGATGTTGGATTAAGAAAAGATAGATCATTATTGCTGAAGCTCATGAGTAGAACTAGTTATAAATGGTACTTTTATCTCTTAACTATTTCTTCTTATGTGTTAAAGTGATATTCATGTTCAATTATTTATATATGAATGCTTGAATTCTTGAGTTATCATTTGGCACTTATGTACGGTGATAGCTATTTATTTATGCTTAATATATGAGTAACTTATTATGTGATATGTTTTCCACAACTGTTTCTCCTAACTCTTTATACGAAATGGTTTATCTTTATTGAATTCTTTTCTCATAGCAATTGAATGATCTTTATTACCAATTTCCATTTGAAATCATTTTAGATCGCATAATTGAAAGATTAGATCCCGGGTTAGTTTTAGAATTAGATATTTATGTTCATTAGATTACAATTACATTAGATTTAGAATAAAAGTATTTTACTTAGAAATTATTAGAAAGGAAATATCAATTCTCAACACACACACACACACATAAATTGGGAAACTGGTCCCATATCCCCAGTTGGAGCCACTATACCAAACGGAAAAGGAGCTGCTAACCAAGGTCCAGACCGGGTGGGTATCCCCCTTGTTGTAGACCTGATTTTTGGCGCTTCAACATATTTGGCGCTAGAAGGAGGGCACCGAACTGTGAATGGAAAGTAAGTCCAAATCTAAATACCATTCTGAGAGTAAATCACCCTCGCCATCTCCCCCGACTTCCCCATCACATTTAGAATATTTAAATATTGAGCAAGACAAAGTCGCAGCAAAGAAGACAACACCTAAAGCGACTCAAACAAGTCTAGTCCAAACAGATTGACCAACTCAATCTAAAACGTTGATTGTTTCTAATGAGATGGAGTATAATATTATAGAAGACGTCAAGAAGACTAGGGCTAACATTACTTTTTATTAGTTGAGCAAGTTAAAACATCCGCAAAAGATTCTTTTGAAAGAATTACAAGCAGTACCAGTTACACCTCTGCCCGCTGCTGTAATCTCACAAGCTTCTCACGAGATGGGAAGACCTACAACTAATGTGACTAGTAAAGTTGATCGAAGCGATATCGCTTTAATCGAAGGAAGGTCAAGATCTCATACTCCCCCATTTCTTCTTACTTCTGAAGTTTTCAATTTTTTTTTACATAATTGTTTAGATGATTCAGGATTTTCATCTAATATCTTACCTAAATCAATATGTACAAAGTTGAATGTTCAACCTCAAAAATCTGTTGTACACATAGCAGAGCTAGATTGGCCACAGAATGAAGTGATTAGTGAAACAAGACTATGCTAACTTGTAGACTCGAGTTCGATTACACCAATAATATTGTAGAATATGAGGCTTTAGTCTAAGGATTATACAAAGCAATCAGATTAGATATCAAATATCTACAAGTCTTCGGAGATTCTGAAATTGTTATCAGACAGGTACGAAATACTATACATTGTCTATCAGGTCATTTAAAGCATTATCAATCTTTAGTACAAGATCTGACTGAACATTTTATAGCATTGAATATTTCATCAATTTCCAGACTCCAAAATGCTAGTGCTGACCTCTTGGCAAATGTAGCTTCCGAGCTCATTCCTTCAGAAGACTATGGCCCCGATAGATTTTCAATCAAATTAATCTTTAGACCCTCAATTCCTGATAACATTACCAATTGGAAAATTTTCAATGATGATCCTGATATTGTAAGCTTCCTCACATCTGAAGGATCTTACACTAATCAGATAATAGATGAGGACCAACATGACAAACAATTGCAAGAAGATAGCACTAATAATGCTGTGCCAAAGTCAGTAGTGAAATTAGAAGATCTGGGGCCAAGAAAAATATGAAGCATTCATTCTTATTAAACAAGTGATTGTTAACGCTCCATCTTTAGTAACTCCAAATTTTTCTGATCCTTTCATTTTATATACATTTGCCTCTGACAGATCATATGTTGCGATACTCAATCAAGCAAATCAAGACAAGGCGAAGGCCCCAATTGTCTTTTTCAATTCAAATCTACAAGGGGCTGAAATAAATTATTCAGACGTCGAGAAACAAGCTTATGTTGTTTTCAAAGCGATCAAACATTTCAGACCCTTTCTCCTTAAAACCCATACAAAAATCATAGTGCCATTTCTAGCGGTAAGAAATCTCTTGGTATAGAAAGACATGGGTGAGAAAAGAGCCAATTGGTTTACTGCCTTACAAGAATATGATGAAATTAAACCAGCAAATATTGTAAAAGGTCAAGGCTTTTGCAAAATGTTGGCTGGAGCATCGCTTATTTCTGAAATTCCATCTGTAGAAATACAAACGTATGAGGTAAGCCTAAATGATGTTGAATCATTATATGCTAATATCATATTTTTTCTAAAGAATGGATATGCTCCTTCAAACCTCGATTATACAAGGAAAAGAGCCCTAAGGTTGAAGGCTAAACAATATCAGCTCGTAAATGATGTACTTTTTAGGATGAATTATGATTCTGTTCTCCTTAGATGTCTAGAGAAATCTGAAGCTAAAAAGGTATTGCAGTAACTTCACGATGGACCAGTGGGTGGACATTATGTTGGAGATGATACTTCACGTAAAATCTTGCGCGCGGGCTATTATTGGCCTACACTATTCAAAGATGCACATATCTACATAAGGAAATGTCAAGTTTGTCAAACTGTTGCTGGGAGACAAAAGAAACCATCATTTCCTTTGCAACCAGTTAATATTGAGCAACCTTTTGATCAATGGGGATTGGAGATAATAGGTGAGATCATTCCTCACTCTTCCAAACATCATAAGTATATCCTTATGGCTACAGATTATTTCACTAAATGGGTAGAAGCAGTTCCTCTCAGGACAACTAATGTCGAACACATCATTGATTTCATAGATCAGTTCATAATAACTAGGTTTGGTTTACCCTATGCTTTAATATTTGATAATGCATCATATTTCTCTAGAAATGTTATGACTGAATTTGAACTCAAAAGAAGTTTTAAACTTAAATACTCTACCAATTATTACCCACAGGGGAACGAGTTAGCTGAATCAACGAATAAAAACATAATCAAAATCAATAACTGAACCATTGATCAAACTCATAAGAATTGGCACAAATCTCTAATATATGCTCTATGGGCAGACCAAATAAATCAGAAAGCCTCTATTGCCACTTCACCCTTTAATTTAGTTTATGGGAAAGAAGTGGTCCTTCCAACTCATCTAGTGATTCCCTCTTTGGCTTTAGTTCAATATATTGATGAAACACCAACTTCTTCCTTACAACTAATGCAACTGCAAATTTTTAAGCTAGAAGAACAACGAGAACAGGCCAAAATAACTCATGCTCATCACCAAGCATTAGTAAAAGCTTCTTTTGATTCAAACATGATATCTAGAAAGGACTTTCAGATTGGAGATCTAGTTTTAAAATGGGACAAGGCTCATGAGGAAAAGGGAAAACATACGAAATTTCAACGAATGTGGCTTGGCCCTTTCCCAATTGCAGAAATCATACATCCATCTACTTCTATGTTACAGTATTTAATAGGAAAAAGAGAATCTTTACCTATTAACGGGCAGACCCTCAAAAAATAATTTCCATAGGAGATCATTCTTCTATTTTTATAGATTAGTTTTTTCTTATTTTCACAATAAAACCAGTTGTAAATGGTTACATTGAAATTCACGAAAAAGACAAGTATTTCTTTTAGATTTTGTTTTTTCGCTTGTATAAATAGAATCGTCTTAGAAAATTGGTCATTATTATTGAACGATATATTCAAAATCTATAAGCCTGAAAATGATACTAGTTTCAACCTTGTAAATTTTGATAAAAAGCGACCTTTAGTGGGAATTTGTTTTACATCAGTCAAATGAAAAGTATCAATAACAAAACAAAGATTCTCTGTAGAAAATCTCTTTCCAAAAGCTCTACCATTGTTGTCCAGAGCTATTCTTAAGGAAACAATGACTTCCTCCCCACTTAGGAAATTACGAGCTTCAAGGAATAATCCAGCAATACACTTCAAACTTAAAGAATAAGAGGTCTCATCACAAGCCGACTAATCATGATCATAGATATTATAGCTTGCTAACTTTTCCAAAACTGCATACCACAACAGGGCAATGACTCAAGATTGTAACAATCAAAAGACAAGAGGTCTCATCATGAGCTAGCTTGTTCAGTAGAGTTATAAATCAAGTGAGTGGCACTATCATAATTTGGGTACCAAACCAAGGCATTGTTCTTTAAGGATTAAAAGAAAATGAAAGCAATAAGCGTGGATATGGATTTCCCTTTGAAAATCATATATTTCTCCAAGTAGGATACAAGATCATTGTTGGGTAACTGGTAACCCTGTCAAGGCTATAAATGCCTGCTGGCAGTAGAGGTTCTACCTACGACAAATGAGCATATTTAAAACTAATTTACAGAGAAGTCTTTTCTTTTTATCTCTATAAACCAAGTAGTGACTGATGTAGATACAATGACTAGCTCTAGGAAGTAAATAACCAAAGTTAACATAGAAGAAACAAACTATCATTGATAGCTGCAAGCATGATGTACTTTATCTTTCTATAATAAAGTTTGATTTTCTGGAAAAGTTTTCTGTTTTGGAAGTTTATAAAATTCAAAACAAAAGCAGAGATAACTGGTTCTTCCAAGTGAATTTCCAATTATTGTGGCCAACAACAACCCCCCTTCTTATTTAGTTTTATTACTAATACTAAATAAGTGGGGACCCTTATTCAAAACATTTTAGCACTTATATTCCCTTTTTGAATAAAACTTACTATAATAAACTTAGGAGAATACCCGAAAAATCTAAAAAGACTTAATTTTTATGATAAGTTCAAATAAATCCACTTTCTCAATAAAGATCTTCGCATCACAAAAAGGTAATGGATGCCTTCCTGCAGGCGGAATTCTAAGATTTCAAAATCACAATGCAAAATCACGCATTAAAAGATACTCATCACATCACATGCCTCAAATATCACTTAAGATGAAATGCCTCAAACCGTCGATATGCGATAGTGACTCTCGCAAATCACATTTCGCAGAAAACACATTAATGGATGATTGTCACACGCAACGAAGTTGTGATATTACGATCTACAAAATTGCCTTATTGCAAATCTACAAGGCTAATGTTGTTTGAAAAAGCTTTTTCCATAAACCGATGCCCAGTTATGTGCGTTGATGTTAATTAATGAGTTAGTTGGCAATTATTAATGAAGTATGGTTTTGATCTGATCGAAGAGCCATTTCACGTAGGATGATATATTTTATATGTTTTCGGCATTTAGAGCTTTCCCATCACCTTTTCCTTATCATTACTCTTGCCTCATCTGTAAACTGCATGAGCGAAGAGTAGAAAAGTATACACAGCAGTGTTGAGGATATTATGGGAAAGAAAGGTAAAGCTCTGAGTTCTGAAGATAAAGAGATGATGCTCTTGTACACAGACACCACCTGTAAAAACGATGTTGGTATTACTACTTGGTAAGGTATGTACAGTCTACTCGAGGAAGAAAATCCTAGGATAATGGAGGTTACAACTACAGCAGGCTCGCACAGGTCTTCTGAGGCATTAATTACAGAACTATAATGTTTGTTATTGCACCGGATAGCAGCGAGGCCCAAAATTCTTCCATACATGGACATGGTCAAATGGGTACTAGATAGTGCTCATATCACAAACAAACAATTTATGACTTAGGGTCAAGGTCTCATTCGCTTGTTCACTCCACAAGATTTGAGGCTCATGTATCATCTACTAGAGCCACAGACGACTTATAACAAATAGTTCATGGGGAAGTTCGCTAAAGAAAATGAAGATTTGGTAGAATGCACCAAGGACTAGTCAAGAAGGGACAAACTGCAAAAAAAGGATAAGCATAGTATGTATAATACTAGTTTTCTCACCTCCCCATATTGCTTTGCTGCTACTATGCTCTGTAGACTGTTTGGAAAGCCAGATTTTAACAAATTTTCATCTGAATGGCTACCATTATTGGATGCTGCCACTAATGCCACTATTGTAGATTGGGCTAAGATATTGTCCAACAATTTAGCCACAACCATTTTGTATTACCGATCCAAAAGAACTACTACTCAGAGGATTTATCCCCCTTTCTACTTATCTGCTTATGTGATGGATGCAATCTGTTATATTTCCAAGTTCCCTCTAATGGGCTAGAAATGGACTACTCAGGACCCTTTACCCACTCATATTTATCACAAGCAATCATGGCATTCCAATTTCATTCCGTATTTCCACAAGATTTGTCATGGAATCATGTTATCTTTGTACAAAATGTTGTATGAAAAAGACGCTCCAAGATTTTCTCCTAAAGCGGAGGTCGATATGCTCCCCATCGCGAGATGGCTCGGAGAAGAAATTTTCACATATGTAAGGGTATTCGGAAGTCTCTCTTCCCCTCATGTCTTACCTTTATATGTTCCTGATAAACTATTGGCACGAGAGATTGCTTATCAGACCTGCGGAGAAGGGGGTATGAGTAAAGATTTGAAGAACAAGAAGAAGGCCATTTGGCCGTAATTTCCTGTGGCCTGTGGGGCCTTTTCACTATTTGATGTAGGACATGCATTCAAAGAATTAAATAACATGTTATGTCTACGATTATTCAAATTTTGAGGAAGATCGTTCAACCCTTCTGATATCATTAAGAATTTCACTACTTCAATCAAAATAAAAGTGTTTTCTAAAGAAGATGATCTTTTTGATGATATGTTTCAACAAAAAAGTACATTTAAAGAAGTGTTGCATTTGGCCCAAATCTGATTTCCTCCAGCAGAATTTCAAGAGTCCAAAATTGAATCTTTAAAGATTGGAAAAGGACCATGAATATATCAGGTCGGGACGAATCTTTAAAGATTCCAAAAACAACGATCAAAAACACCCTGAACAAGTGGCAATGGCAGCTAGCGTGTAACGACGAGGACCTCGGTCAAAGGTCGCTAACTGAGGCCCATGGAGACTGCACAGGAGGTCATAGTAGCCCCTGGGAGCCTCGAATTGGGAAAAGGAGGTGATTTAATCGCACATCTCTAGGCGAACAGGGCCGAAATCGAGGAGCCTTAAGCACTCGGTCACGTTAGGAGGCGGACAACTGCGGGCGGAGAAACGAAAAGCGCTAAAAGGAAAAAGGAAAGACCTACACTCTGGAAATCAGCGGTATTGATTGGGGTGCCCTCAAACAGTAAACAGTTTTGGAGAAGGGCGGAGCGATCCCACTCAATGATCGACGTGTGGCGGTGGAGGTGAGAGAAAACCATCGTTGATCACACGCTATCAGTCGAGCAAGTCAACCACGCGAGACGTGTGTATGATGCTGGATCTAGAGGAGCCCAAATCAGATGGCTGAGATTATGCCCGATGGAGGAAGTGGAATCGATAGGGAATTAAGCCGCGTTCTAAAGGAATTTTGAATCCGTTTGACCACCACAGTGGAGGAAGAACGCATCCACGATGTAACCAAAGAAACAAACCGACAAGCAGGCTGGTGCTGTTTAGATGAGGACACGTGGCCACTCCCTGAGCATTCATTCTGACGCCGAATAGGGAACTCCAAGCGCAGCTATAGAAGGCGAATCGACAGAGGTGGAATAGGAACCAAACAGGCATGGAAACGAATGGCTAAAAGCCATGAATAGAGACAGAATACACAGTCAAGTCGGAGAGAGGTCCGAGAGACGAAGGAAAAAGACCAGAATCCTGGGAGGATGATGGAATACACAAAGAAGAAGGTAGTAAAGCAAGAGAAAAGCAGGACGAGACAGAGGACCGAGCTGACACAACGGCAACATCAAGCACCACCGAGCTTGAGAGATTCGAGCCCCCCCATAGAGTGATCTCTCCAAGTTGAGCACCATGTTGGGCTCTTACCACTGTAGACTAGAAGGTCACAAAGTTGGTGGGAAGAAGAGACTGTGTACTCCAGTGGCTTGGGGAATTCAAGAACCACCCTACCAAGCAAAACTTGATTAAGGAGAACTCACATTGAGTCCCTGCATTGTAATTCTCTGTTTAAAGACATAATAAAACAAGGCCATCACTGAAAGCTGGACCGGAGACGTAGCCCTGGAGAATAGGGTGAACTCCTTATTAAAATTGCTTGTGTATTTATGGTTACTTACTATATTCCTCTGTTGTCTTTCCATTTAAATGTCTATGTATTGACAATCTGATTGATCTGTTGCTTAAATAACATAGAACACACTCCAGCACATCAGTCTGTAATACCTTTTGTTTAATAAAACTTCAACTGATGTCAATCATAGGGTGATTATCAGATCAAGTGGTATCAGAGCTCTAGGCTGTAAGGTTAGACAAGCTTGTGTTGGTTTAGCTGTGAATGGTCACTAGGTCAAAGCTCAAATTAGGAGAAGGAGAGTTGGTGGAAACTAAGCCTGGAATTGGGAGAGTCTATTCTCGAAAGACAATGTTAGAGGAAGGTTCTATAGGGCTAGATCCTCAATTCATAGAAAGTTTCCTAGCTATAAAGTCCATGGTAGAAGAAATTTATAGGGACTTTAGAAAGCATAAGGATGAAGATTCATCAGGCTCGAAGCAAGATAAAGAAAAAGATGAGTTTCATTCCCATGACCACTCAAAAGGAAAAGGGAAAGAAGAAAGCCTTCCTACACCTCCTAATAGCCCTGTGCATAATAAGAAAGCATCTTTTATTAAACTAGATGTTAAATTTGATTTTCCTATATATGATGGAGAGCTAAATGCTGAAAAGTTGGACAATTGGATTAGACAAATTGATGTGTATTGCAGGGTACAAAACATAGACTCGGACAAGAGTAAGATTCAGCTGGAAAGCTTATGCCTAGGAGGCACTACCTTGGTTTGGTGGGAAGGCAGAACCCAAGCTGATATGAAGAAGCATGGTAAGACCATCTCTGTCTGGAGTGAATTTGTTGCTGCAATCAAAAATCAATTCTATCCATTGGCCTACTTGCAACAAGCCATGATGAGTTGGAAAACTCTTCGACAGTTGAAAGGGCAAAGTGTGCAAGGGTATATTCAAGAGTTCAGAAAGAGAGCATTGATGTTGGGTATCTCATTAGAGTCACCAGAAACACTTTTGATGTACATTGGTGGTATACACAGCTACATGAGGCATACCATCCTCATGTTTAATCCCACTAGTATAGATGAGGTATCTGTACAAGCTACTCCTCTAGAAGCTAGAGGAAAGAATGGAAATCCAAAAGTTGGGGGACCATCCCAACTCACTGTAAGCCAGAGCAAGGAGAAAAGAAAGTAGAAGTGGAAAGCAAGGAAGGCTAACACTGCACAAAAAAGCAAAGTTTCATGCACTCACTGTAAAAAGGATGGGCATGATGATGAGCACTGTTGGATTCTGCATCTAGAGCTGATACCTACGAAGTCCAAGGGCAAGAAGAAGAAGATTTCTGTAGCTATTCAGAAGGATTTGGGGTCAGACTCTAGAGGTGAAACAATCATTGTAGCCACATGTATAAAAGGTAAGAATTCTGAAGCATCTACTAGTAACTCTACTCAATCTGTTATTGATGAAGAACATGAGAGAAAAAGACATGAGCTTTTCCATATTCGAGTTGTTTCCAAAAATCAAAAGATTGATACTTTGTTTGATAGTGGCTCACAAGTAAATCTAATTTCTGAAGCAATTGTAAAGAAATGGATTAGCAACTACACCTCATCAAGAAACCATACCCATTAGGATGGTTGAATGATAAAGCACAACTACAAGTGACTAGACAGTGCAAACTCAAGTTTTCTTTTGGGTCAACATTTGTAGATGAGGTTCAGTTAGATGTAATTCCTTTGGATATATGTCGAATTGTTTTAGGAAGTCCTTACTTGTATGATAGAAAGGCTATTTTATATAGAGCTGAGAACAAAAATCTACTTGTTAAAGGTGGAATCGAATACTTTGTAAGAGATCATAAGCTCAAGAATAATTATACTCTCATAAACTCAGGACAAATTAAAAGAATGATAAATTCATGCAAACAGTTCCTATTGATGGTTGTAAAGGAAAAGAAACCTGATAAAACCAGCGTATTTGAGGGCTGTAAGGCTACTCAGCAAGCTGATATAGAAAAGATTGTTTCAAAATATGATTTCTTGTTCCAAGATCCTAAAGGTCTGCCACCCAAAAAGGGGATAGTACATGATATTATTTTGCAACAAGATGTTCCATTGCCTAACATTGGGATGTACAGGTTGTCTGCTTTAGAGAATGTTGAAATCAAGAGGCAGGTGCAGGAGTTGCTTGAGAAAGGGTTCATCCGGCCTAGTACATCACCATGTGGGTCACCAATCATTTTGGTGAGAAAGAAAGATGGCTCATGGAGAATGTGCATTGACTACTGAGCACTGAATAAGATAACAATCAAAAATCGTTATCCCCTTCCTCACATAGATGATCTTTTGGATCAACTGAAGGAAGCTATTTATTTCACCAAGCTGGATTTGCACAGTGGATACCATCAGGTCAGAGTTGCAGAGCAAGATGCATGGAAGACTGCATTCAAAACAAAGCAGGGATTGTATGAATGGCTGATTACTCCTTTTGGCTTGACCAATGCCCCTGCTACTTTCATGAGATTAATGAATGACGTACTCAAACCTTTTCTTGATGATTTTGTTATTGTGTATTTGGATGACATTATGATTTTTAGTAAAACATGGAAAGAACATTTAAGGCATGTTACGTAGACATTAGATGCTTTGGAAAGAGAAAAACTTTATGTTAAACTCTCTAAATCTGAATTTCGCAAAACCTCTCTAAATTATTTGGGTCACATAGTAGGGGGAGGTGAATTGAAAATAGATCCCTCTAAAGTGGCAGTCATTGTAAACTGGCCTAAACCCAACTCTGCTACAGAAGTGAGAAGCTTCTCAGGAGTAGCACAATATTGGAGGAAGTTCATTTCAATTTTTTCCTCAATTGTAGCTCCCTTACATGCCTTGACAGGATTAAACAAGGTGTTTCAATGGGGAGGCAAATAGTAAAAAGCCTTCGACACCTTAAAAGAAAGGATTAGTATAGCACTAGTACTAGCACTGCCAAATCTACAAAGACCCTTTGAGATCCAAACTGATGCCAGTGACTATGCCATGGGAGCAGTGTTGACACAACATGGTAAACCCATATGTTATCATTCTAAGACCTTTAATCCTGCAGTAGTTAACTATCCTACATATGATAAAGAATTGTATGCATTAGTTTAGAGTGTGAAAAAGTGGAAACATTACTTAATGGGCAAAGAAACAGTAATACATACTTATCATCAGCCACTTCAACCTACACTCCAAAACTAAGTTGCAGCAATCAAGACATTACAGATGGATGGGTTTTCTACAACAGTTTCATTTAGTCATCAGATATAAAAAGGGCATACATATCAAGGTTGCAGACATGTTATCTAGACCCATTATAAATGCATCTACCATACTTAAGCATAATTATGTGCTACATGAAAGCTACATAGAACAGTATGCTCAGGACATGGACTTTAAAAATGTATATGCAACTTTGAGTCAAGGCAAAGAATAGAAGAATTGGACTATCACATGAAGGACCGACTCTTATATCATTGTGGGAAACTCTGCATTCCACAAATTGAGAGAGTAAAGATAATTAGGGAAGCACACACTTCTCTGATATCAAGTCACTTTGGGGTAAGTAAAACAGTTGCACAGCTGTAGAGGTTCTGCTATTGGCCGAGAATGAGTGAGACAGTTTCTAGATATGTAAAGGGATGTGTTATGTGTGCAAAAAGCAAGCCCAGCAATAGAAAACTAGGCTTTTACACTCCATTTCTAGTTCCTTCTCACCCTTGGGAAAGCATTTCCATGGATTTTGTTGGAAGGTTGCCTAAATCTAGGAAAGGTCATGATTATCTATATGTTGTCGTGGATAGGTTCAACAAAATGTGTATTTTGATACCTTGTAGTAAACAGATTACTGTTGAACAAACTGCGAAATTGTTCTTCAAACATGTATGGGTTCATTTTGGACTACCCACTTCTATTAATCTAATCGAGACACCCGATTTATGGGAAAGTTTTGGTCAAGTCTGTGGGAACTAATGGACACCAAATTAAAGAAAAGTACAGCTTTTCATCCACAAACAGATGGCTAGACAGAAGTAGTTAACAGGACAGTGATCCAATTTACTGAGAGGATATTGCACCAAACGTCCTAAGCTTTGGGATGAACACTTCTGTTATGTGCAGCATGCTTACAATAGAGCCAAATACTCTTTTACACAGAGATCTCCTTTTGAGACCTGTCTTGGTTTCATACCAAGGTCTCCTTTAGATTTTGTCTTTGGTAAAGATACCATGGTTGATAGACACAGTGATGTGGACAAGGCAACTAGGTTCATTGAACAGATCCAGGAGATCCACTAGGCAATAGAGGAACAGCTGGAAAAGAGCCAGGCCAAGTACAAGGCTAGGCACGATAAGCATAAGATGGAGCATGGTTTTCAAGTTGGAGACCAAGTCTAGCTATATATCAGCAAGGACAAGATGCAAGGTGAAAGTAAAAAGCTAAGACCTATCAGGTATGGACCCTTAAGGATACCTGAGAATATTGGTGAAAATGCTTTTCGCCTTGATCTACCAGCTTACATGCACATCTACTCAGCCGTAAATGCAGATTGCTTGAGGTTGTTTGAAATTTCAATGATTGAGGACCCTAAAGAGCAGAGTCAATTACCTTTTGTTGATGACCTACTACCTGAATATCTTAATGAATTACGGAGAGACACAGTGCTGGACAGGAAGGTACAGACAATGCACAGTGGACAGGTGGAATACCTTAGGATTGGACTTAAAGGTTCAAAGCCAAGCAGTGTGAAGTGGATTGAGATTGGGCAAGTGAGACAACAGTTTCCTCACTTAGTTGATGCTTGAAGAAAACCAACTTTTGGTGGTCCAAAATATCTTTCAGTGGGAAGGCCATGATCTGAATTGGATCCATTAAAGACTGGCAAAGAACCATGACTATATCAGGTCGGGACGAATCTCTAAAAATTCCAAAAACAATGATCAAAAACACCCTTAACTAGTGGCAACGACAGCCAATGTGGAACGACAAGGACCTCGGTCAAAGCACACTAACCGAGGCCCATGGAGACTGCGCAGGAGGTCAATGTAGCCCCTGGGAACCCTGGATCAGGAAAAGGAGGTGATTTTTGATGTGCGGTTGGGTGAACAGGGCCGAAATGGATGAGCCTTAAACACTCCGTCGCGTTGGGAGCTGGAGAACCATGGGCGGAGAAACGAAAAGAACTAAAAGGACAAAGGCAGGACCCACACTCTAGAAACCGATGATATTGATCGGGGTGCCCTCAAATGGTAAACGGTTTTGGAGAAGAGTGGAGTGATCCACTCAACGATCGACGCGTGGCAGCAGAGGTGAGAGAAAACCGTCGTTGATCGCGTGCTATCGGTCGAGCAAGACAACCCCGCGGGATGTGCGTATGGAGTTGGATCTGGAGGAGCCCAGATCGGATGGCTAAGATTGTGCCTGATGGAGGAAGCAGAATCGATAGGGAATTAAGCCGCATTTTAAAGGGATTTGGAATCCGTTTGACCGCCACGGTGGAGGAAGAACGTGTCCACGACATAACAGAAGAAACAAACCGATGAGCAGGTTGGCGCAGTTCAGATGAGGACATGTGGCCACTCCCTGAGCATTCATGCTGACGCCGAATAGGGAAATCCAAGCACAGCTGTAGAAGGCATATCGACAGAGGCGGAAGAGGAACCAAATAGGCATGGAAACAAATGGCTAAAAGCCATGAATAGAGACAGAATACACAGTCAAATCGGAGAGAGGTCCGAGAGACAAAGGAAAAAGATGAGAATCCCGAGAGGAGGATGGAATACACAGAGAAGAAGGCAGTAAAGCAAGAGAAAAGCAGGACGAGATAGAGGACCGAGCTGACACAATGACAGCATTGAGCACCACCGAGCTTGAGAAATTCAAGCAACCCCATAGAGCGATCTGTCCAAGTTGAGCACCATGTTGGGCTCTTACCACTGTAGACTAGAAGGTCAAAAAGCTGGTGGGAAGAAGAGACTATGTACTCTAGTGGCTTGGGGAATCCAAGAACCACCCTACCAAGCAAAAGCTGCTTTAGGAGAACTCACATTGAGTCCCTGCATTATAATTCTATGTTTAAAGACACAATAAAGCAAGGCCACCATTGAAAGCTGGACCAGAGATGTAGCCCTGGAGAATAGGGTGAACTCCTTATTAAAATTGCTCGTGTATTTATGGTTTCTTACTCTATTCCTCTGTTGTATTTCCATTTAAATGTCTATGTATTGACAATCTGATCGATCCATTGCTTAAATAACACAGAACACACACCAGCACATCAGTCTGTAATATATTTTGTTTAATAAAACTTCAACTGATGTCACTCATAGGGTGATTATTAGATCACAAATATACAGAGAAAGGAGTTTAGCTAATATCCCTTTGGATAAATTATGCTTAGAACCCGTAAGGGAACTAACTCCCAGTATCAGTCTTAATGGAAGTTCAAGAACAGACAGGTCTAAATCTATGTCTGGGAGAGAAACATCAGAACACTCCAAGAGGTCTGAGAGTGACCATAATAAAAGCGAAGGGTCACTATGGGATACTGCCCAGTCTAAGGAGCACCCAAAACAGCAAGTTTTGACCTCTCCACAAGTAAATCTTCCCCTCTCATCATCCAGCCACCACCAGTCAGAACTAAGCTGGATAAAGAATGGGAGACATTCAATGACTTAATAAATACTGAAGGACAGATTACAAAAACACTCGAAAATAATGTATAGATAGTGGATGATATAGCCACAGGGACAATTAGCAACGTCCCAGAAATGGAATATATTCCCATTACTCCATCTTCTGAACTTATGCTCAAAATAGAAGAAATTCCTCCTCTTGATGTATTTTATAGTCCTCAACATAAGGCAGTGGTGAGAAGAAAAAGAAATAAAAGGAAATTGGAAAGAATGCTCTCTCATGATGCAGAGCAATTGGACATCCTTTGGTAGGATCCTACCACTGATCCCACTGAAAATTTCACTAAATTGTCTCATATCGTAGGAGCATATGCTTCTGCGACCATTGATAAAGCAGCTGAGGTACAACAATTACTGAAAGAAAAAGAAGATCAAATACAGATTTTGTAGCAACAGCTACAACAGACCAACACCAACAACAAAGCGCAAAAATAACTTGAAAGATTATAGCAGGACTTTCAACAAATGCAGTTAGGATACCAGAACAGTTTAACCGACAGAGAAAAACAATTACAGGTTATGCAAGAAAGGCACAAGGATGATCCCAAGCTTACAAAATTCGTAACAAATTCCATTTCCTTAAATGATCAACTCCTGTAGCAGCAAGAAATATTATGCCAAAGAATATCACAGTGGAGCTCTTATTGTGAGATACGCGACAAAATTACTAATCAAATCATGGACTTGCGACATGATTATGATTTAATTGATAGAAGAGTTACTGAATATTTGGCTTGGCATGAATCAGAGGAAGGGAAAAAGGCAAGCACACCCATAATCAATGAAACCCAGAAATAAATGCTCTTTAACAACTAGGATGCACAGATCACGAAAGCAGAACAAGCAATAGAAGAAGCAGCCACAACAACACATAATGTCATTGACTGCATTAATGAAAATCTACATAGGGAAAATCTAATATCAGAGACCACTCTAGGGTATTTACCAAATGTACAACACCTACAAACAAGCTGGAGACAGAAGGCTCAAGAGAGAGCAAAGAACATCAAAAGGTTAACCAAGTTAAATTAGGATTCTTACTGGACATAATTGGTAAAACCACACAGCTAGTGCATGACTCTCAAATGTATCATTAACTCTGCCAAGAAGATGGCACCAACACTTGCCGATTCTGTTTTCGCAGGACAGCTAAAGTTGGAAGTCGACCAACTAACTCTCCTGAATCAAATGTTAACACTTGCGACTATAAGGAAGAGATACATAGATAGTTAGTTGCCAGTTTTAGTTTTATATTCAATTTTAGTTTTAATTTTGCTTTATTTTTGCCTGAAATGAGGACGGTCATTTAAACCGTATCCTACACTTTTGTAATAAATTATTTTTAGATTTTTCTAGTCATATTTAAACCATTCTCATGTCTTTAGAGAAGGGTCCTGAAATTTGTCAAAAATATGTCCTCAGAACATGCACTTTTACACCCTCCGAGGAGGTTTTGATGAATGAATGGAACAGGATTTATTGATATCTATGTTTAATATCTACTACTGATGTTGCAGTTTTGTACTCTTAGTGGATGTTGGATTAAGAAGAGATAGATCATTATTGTTGAAGCTCATGAGTAGAACTAGTTATAAATGGTACTTTTATCTCTTAACTATTTCTGTTTATGTGTTAAGGTTATATTCATGTTCAACTATTTATATATGAATGATTGAATGCTTGAGTTATCGGGAACTTCTGTATAGTGATCGCAATTTATTTATGCTTAATATATGAGTTACTTATTATGCGATATGTTTTCCACAATTGTTTCACCTAACTTTTTATACGAAATGGTTTATCATTATTGAATTCTTTTCTCATAGCAATTGAATGATATTTATTACCAATTTCCATTTGAAATCATTTTAGATCGCATAACTGAAAGATTAAATCATGGGTTAGTTTTAGAATTAGATATTTCTGTTCATTAGATTACAATTACATTAGATTTAGAATAAAAGTATTTTATGTAGAAATTATTAGAAAGGAAATATCAATTCTCAACACACACACACATAAATTGGGAAATTGGTCCCATATCCCCAGTCGGACCCACTATACCAAACAAAAAAGGAGCTGCAAACAAAGGTCCGGACCGAGTGGGTATCCCCCTTGTTGTAGACCCGAATTTCGGGGCTTCAACAACTACATCATTCCAAATATGATCAAAGTCATGCCAAGGATGGGGAGAAAACTACAAGAAGATGAGCTAGCAAGCCTTTACAGGAATCACTTTGAACCCATGTTCATGCTGATGCAACTTTTCAAAGAGAAGGGAGGATTCAACTCTAAACCTATCATGGACGTGGAGATGACAATAACAGAAGCATGGTTGTGCGATGTACTAACAGAGTATGAGTGGAACAACATGTGGGTAATATATAGATCATCTGTATATGCAGGGGAAACAACGAGACCGAGTGTGACTTCTATGTCAATAAACAAGAAAGACAATGCCTTCAAGCATCCTACCAACAACAAGTTTGTCGGGAAACCCAAGGTAGTGTAGTTCCCCACCCAGTTAGCACCCAAGAATAAGAGAAAAGATCACACCCAACAATGAGAGAGATGTTATCAAAGCCAAATATAGAGGGGCCCACTCCACAGTGAGCATATTTTTAAAGAGACTTCTAGAAGAAGTTAGTTACAATACAACTAGAAATTTGATAACAAAGTTGACATGTTTTACAAATACCACTACTACTCTAGAGTAGGGCCAAGCTCTTTGAGGGCCTATATATAAGCCTTGAAATGTAAAAGGGGTCACAAATCTTGGTTGTAGGGGAAACTCTGCCAAACATTTTGGTGAATTGTTGGGAGGTCTTGAATCAATTTTGGGAAATATATCTGAAGTAAATCTTGGGTTGTATATTCTTCTTATCACGTATATGGCCATATCACTTTTATTTTGAATTTTACTACCAATGAAATGCAAGTCTATGCATTTTTCATGGCATTTTGAGCTGTAAACCTGATCTGTTATGATAATTGTGTATAATTGTATAAATATTTATGGATGACATGAATTTTGGCATCAATATGATGGTTTGTAAGATCTATCAAGCTAGATTGAAGAGTATCTTGGCTTTCTTGATATTTCTTATAAGGGTTTTAATATAATTGGTAAATTTCAAAATTACGTGTTTCTGATGGTTGAATTCTTAATTTCTTAGTAATCCCCGAGGTTTTATTTGGTTTAAAGGAATTCTTAATTGCTCATTTAATTTGGGTATAGTCTGATTCTCCACTTTCATCCATATTTTATTTTTTCAAACTTTTATGTCAAACCCAAGGGTTATGAATGCTCCTACTTTCAACAAAAGAGTTAATATAACGGTGCTTCCCCCCCAACCTTGATCCTAAACCAATCTGTAATTAATAGTTATTTTAAGACATATTTAACACAAACTTAAAGGCTTCTAATGATTAAAGGAAAATTGAACACAAATTTTCATAATAATTTAACTTTATGGTTGTGATATAATTCAACATGTCATTTCTTTTTCTTATGAGATTTAAAGGGGAAAATGAGGTGCATGTATCTTGAATGTGAAATGAAATTTTTTCATAATTAATATTTCAAGTCTGAATTTTGTAGTCATACACCTAATTAATTTTTAGAAACCAATTAATGTATGGTTTATTTATTTGTTGTAATATCATCTCACATTAATCAACATTTTGTAAGAGGGAGAGTAAACCAACACCATGAGAACATCAAACACGAGTAATATTCCCATGGAGGTTGGATGATGACAATTGAGATTTGAATTTGAATCTTTCCATTAATCAAATAACAGATAGAACCCATTTAGATGTTCCTAGGATTTTCATTACAACGCAACATAGTGTGACTATGGGGATCCAACATAATTGATCAAAGGTTTCCACAAGAAAATGGATCTCCATGAGAAATATTATGCAAAAATAAAATCCATGGGAAAAAAATTATGGATGTGATTTTGTTTGATAAACAATTTGACAATGATCAGGGCTAGATCGATATATGAAGAATCCAAATCAACATAGTTCTGGTTATATCTAGTGTGTACCTATAATTGAGAGCAAAGTGTTTATTGACCTTTCAAGAGCCTAGAATTAGGGGGTCCGAGTGACCACACAAAGGAGGATTTGAGTGGCGTAGAGGTGGATTTGAATCAACACATGGATCTGTTGGCATTATGGTTCTGGTATGATTATATGTTTCAGATGTTGTACTTGATGGCAACACCCATGGCATGGCTCTCATTTTGATAAAAGTAAAGAAGTACGCAGGAGAACAGTTCAGGAGGTGCATACCCGCAGGCATACCATACAGGGACCGCGTCCTAATACGCGGATTACCCATCCATGAGGTGCGTACCCCAGTGCACACATTCCAAGGCAGTTAAGCGCCCACACGTGGGGTCTCTCATGGTATTTAGCCAACAGTATTGGGTTATCATGGTTTTGGTCCGTGGTATTATTTTTATTGAGCCACATGATCCTTGATTTGAGGAAGAACTAGCCTATATAAAGCAAAGGAGATCATTTGGCTTGGGCATCTTTTGTGTGATTGAATATCTTAAGATCTGATTTAATGGGTTCTCGGTTTAAATCGCTTGATCTATAAAGGAGAAGTTAGAAGCGAATCTGTGAAGGGCATCTCTTGAGCGCAAGTTCAGATCTGAGCATCTGACTATATTTCAGCCCTAATCAGAGGTACGCAGAAGCAGTGAAGGTTCAGTGCGTGGGTACGTAGGGGTGTCGAAGAAAAGGTGCGGGTATACGCAAAGGCGTCGAAGAGATAGTGCATGGGTACGCAGAGGTGACAAAGAGACAATGTGTGGGTACGCAGAGGTGACGAAGGTTCAGTGCGTGGGTACGCAGGGAAGCTGTGGTTCAGGTGCGTTTCTTCTGTAGCAGCACGCGACGCGTTTATTCTTTTGGGTGCGTACCTGTTGTTAAGGTATGCGGCGAGATAGTTCTTCTGGGTACGTGCTTATCTTACAGTACGTGGCGCGATAGTGCTTTTGGGTGCGTACTGTACGCAGATCAGAAAAAGGGGCAGTGCGTGGTCACGCAGCACAGCAGAAGGAGCTCTACGGTTGTACGCAGGGAATCAGAGGGTGAAGTGCGTAGCGACGCAGGACTGTGACAAAGAAACTGCGTATCTATTCTAATATCTTCTGTTGGTTGAATTTTTCTGTTGATAAAGTGTTCTGGGTTCTGTTCTGTTATTGTTGATCTGGTTATTACAGCTGACTGTATAATTTACATGTACTTTTGATGTATATGGATCCAGTT
>APFE030567513.1:0-19657 GCA_000404065.3 Pinus taeda | reverse complement strand
TTTTCCCAAAACAAACTCTTGAATCTATAACTAGCCTAAAACCTTCCAAGAACAAAGATAAATCATAAAGAGAGAGCCCTCCCTGGATGCAGAGTGGCTAGATTCTACATCTAAAAGGTTGGTTTGTGGTTACCTCGGGTATACTTTCCTCTTACACAACTTCTAGGAAAACCTGAGTGATAACAGCTGGAAGGTTTTCATCTGCAGAAGAAGGGAAGGGTTGACTTGGTTATTGGAGGAAGTCTGTGTCTAGGTCAAAGAGTCTTGGATCATCTCATGAAACTATTGAAGGAAGTGTTTTTGACTGGCTTTTCCCCTAGATAGGGTTTTTTCCCTGACTGTCCACCTACATTTGGTATCTTTGATCTTCTTGTTATGGTTTTGGTAATTTTTTGATGAACTAAGATAAAAGAAGAAAACAAGAAAGTTAATAATAACATAATAATGTCACAAGTAATTATCAACACAAAGAAAATATTTATACCTTTCTGATTTTCCAACAATTATGGGGGTGAACTGTTGAGGAAGTCCAATTCTACCTTAAAACTAACACCTTTTCATTATCATTGGCCATGCTTCAAAAATCCCCTCTTTGTTGTTCTTAATTCTTGTTGTTACATGTTTATTAGGGTGCTCAACAATCTATATTTAACACTTATGCTCTTTGGATGCGCTTTCTAAATAAAGTACAAAACATGCAATGAGCAATCATAATCAAACCTAATTTTCATTCATCATTCAAACATTGTCCTCCTTTTCATGTATTCTTATTGACAAAGAGTATAAGGACTTTGGATTCCATTTGAAATAGCAAAATACCTTTTCATTCGATGCTTTTCCCTTGTAATGTTTAATGAGCTTCCCAATTCCTCTAATTTGGATGCTCATAGGCAAAGTTATGCCTTTACAATGCCATGCTACCACTGTGATTATTGCTGTAATTTTTTTTTCTTGATTGTTGTATTTGGATATTTATCTATTTATACCACCATGAAAATGTAACTTTTAGTATTTATATTCAAAATTACTTTTCTTTGTATTGGGTGAAAAGCCCATGCTATGTCACCCTTGTATCTCATATGCAATGCACATATTTTATATCGACGCTATTTTACCACTGCAAGATCATACTTTCTAGGTCATCTTTTCCATGCCTAATGTTAGTTGAGTCATCTTGGAAGTGTATGGTCCATTGTGGGCCCCCTTTGTCATGTATGGTCCATTGTGGGCCCCCTTTGTCGTGTATGGTCCATTGTGAGCCCCCTTTGTCATTAGGTGTCATCCTCTAAGTGGTCCTAAAATTTGACTCTAGTAGGGCTCTCGAAAGCTTCCCAAAAGGAAATGGGACCATCCCACAACACCCTAAGCTATGGTAGATGTAGAATAAGTGCCATCAAGATACTCTTGGAATTTCTCACAATAAGGATATGAGAATCTTAGAATCCAAATAGGACCATCCCACCACACTCCAAGCTATGGTGGATGTATATTTAGTGCCATCAAGCTACTCATGGATTTTCTCAAAATAAGGACATGCAAATCTTCCTCAGAATCCTTGACATAATTTATGGTAGTATCATCAATATTTTTAAGGTGTTCCACCACAATTGAAATGGGATGAATCTACAATATCCCTAATTTCCAATAAATAATGAAATGTGATAGTGCTTCTAAATATTCCTTTATTCTTCAAAGTAAACATAGTTTAATCACCTCTTTGAAGCAAAGAGGAAAATGACATTTCAAAAACTGTATTCAATAAGGCTTGCAAAGAGAAAATTGACATTTCAACAAGTGTATTCAATAAGGCTTATCTACTTTTTAGGCAACATCATTGAAATGGGGTAAATTTACAATATCCTAATTCTCAATAAATAATGAAATTTGATGGTGCTTTTAATTCTTCCTTTATTCTTCAAGAGCAAAGATAGTTCAATCACCTCTTTGAAAAAAAAGGAAAGGATGACATTTCAACAAGTGTATTCAATAAGGTTTGCAAAGGAAAAATTAACATTTAAACAATTGTATTCAGTAAGGCTTATCTACTCTTTAGACAACGCCATTATCAAATATTATTCCCAAGAACCTCAAATTTTACCTTTGCAATATTACCAAGGTTAACACAACCCAAAAACATACTTCCTTGAGAAAATCATTAATCCTTTCTATATACTTAATAAATTCAATAGTTTACATATTCCTCGTGGTTATGAATCAACGTTAACTGAGAAGTTGAGGGCATTGAAGAAGATATCTCAAACAAATTTTATATGGCGATATTTGTGTTGATCCATGCACAATTTAATTGTAACAATGTTAAAGATATGGCACAATGTCATCTAATTTCTTGGTATATATATTTATGATTATACCTTGTTCTTTTATAGGTGTATTGATATATTATTTTCTATTGCAAATTGTGTATTTATTTGTTTTTTTCAACTTAGTGTTATCATTTCAAGATTCCCATTTATTGTTTCCAAAGGTTCTCTACAACCTAGTGTGGGAGATAAGTTGTTGCATAGTGTTAAATAATGTTAAATTAAAAAATAATAAAACAATACTTAATTTCTTTTTGTGGGGTAAATTATGTCACTTTCAAATATGGAAATTACAAGATAAAACTGAAAAGTCTAAGCCAATCTCTAACTGGGGGAGACTAGACCAAATCCAAAAGTTGACTCTCTGTAGAGAGGTGAGAGGTAATCGAGTGCTTGAAGAAACAAAATATACCATACAAAAAATGAGAGTCTGGCCCAAGTGGCTATGTAGAAAATCAAGAGGAACACAAGACCAATAGAGAGTAAACATGATATAACTATTGCCAAAATCGACAAGTATTTTGACATTTCTACCTCTTATGAGCCCTTTAAGCTTGAGGGTTGTAGGACATACTCTCCTTATCATGTTTGTTGTTAGAGTAGTAGTATTAATGTTATTTCAACTTGGAGACTGGTTTCTCTACTTCCTAAGGTGGGGTGGAATGTATTTTGTAGTGACTTGGTTGTTTTTAACTTTTCGAAGACTTGCTTTCTTCATCCTAATTTTGTTGTACATATGAGATGGCAACTAATGATGGTTCCTTAGGATTTGAATCTTCATTGTGTATGAAAAAAATTTCTTCAGTAGGTTCCTGTACTTTAACTTGCTTCCCATCTATTATTTTATAGTCGCTTAAGGATGTATCTTCACATTTATGTCCTGACATCTAGTTTTCTCCACACTTGTGGCAATTATTTTTATTTTTTTATCCTTTCTTTCTGACTCTTTACTTGAAGTGTCTGAATCTTTCTCAACTTCATAAGTATATAATTTCTTATTAAGGCTTCTGTGTCCTAATGTCCATTTGTCTCCACAATACATACATTTGTTAAACTCCTTTTTACCCGAGTTTTGTTGTTGGTCTTCATCTTCCTTGAACGATGAAATTTTGAACTTTTGTTTTTGTTCAATATTTTTTGTTGCATGTATGGCTTCTTTAATAGTTTAGGATTGTACAAATTCAATTCTGCTCGGATATTATCCTTAAGTCCACATCTATAAATTTTTAACAATTCTTCATCATTAAATCCTCTTTGTCTTGTAGCTAATACTTCCCATTCGTGGGTGTATTCGCTTACAAACCTTTTTTGCTTGAGATGAACGATTTTTTCGTAGATATCATCTTCTTCTTTGTCATGGAACCTTTTTAGCAAGGAATCCACTTTTCTTTCCAAAGGAATAAACGAGCTTCACATTTGTTGGACCACCATAGGAACCAATCTTATTCTTAAACTGCCAAATTGTTGGATGCGGTCATGATTTTTTCTTGTTCACCTATTGATGGGTTTGACTAAAAAATGATGTCCAATGTTTTATTGACCCAAACAATAACGTCTCTATAATCCTTACCATCATACTTAGGTAATTCTCTTTTAATTCGTTGGTAGTCTTTTTCTAGAAATTTTGTATAGCACTGGCATCTCGAGAAGTGTATTTGCGACATTTACGAAATTTCATGATTTTGAAAATCTCCGCCTTTTGGAATGTACATGGTTTGTTGATAGGTCGAAGGAGTTGTGAGTTCAGGTGGTTGGCATCTAGGGACAAAACTAAGTCGAACGACGAGGAATGGGAAGAGGCTAAGAGGTGCAAGGGAACACCAGGACAACAGTCGGGTGTAAGTTGACTGTGGGGGTAAACGTTGGGAAGTAGACATGACCAAGATAATTTTAGTGACAGGGAGAGTGAACAAAGTGTAGGAATTTGTAAAAGGAAACAAAAAAGAGGATTGAAGCAGTGGTGGATAGATTACAGAAAATGGACATAATCTCCAGGTCAGCAAATCATAGGTTCTAATACCACCGTAGGGAAAACAAAATGCCAATATACAAGTGTAACTCTATGCAAATGTTGTAAGTATGTGTAATACGTAAATTGTATTATTGATAAATCTGAATGGTGAGTTACATTTCCTTTAGATGGTGTGCCTAAATAGGCCTTTACTAGTCACGAGGGTTGATTGGTCATGCCTTTTGACCTTTTGTTACATAACTAATTTCTATTAATGTTAATTAATTAATTATTATATTTTTTTATGAATTATTTTTTCATAATACTCTCTATAATCTTAGGGAAACATGCAACTCTTCGATCCAAATGCTTTGATTAAATAAGGAAAGCATCACCTTTCTGAGCAATGAAACAAGATGGTTAATAAAGTCAAAGCAAATTTATCAATGAGAATAGAGAGGGGAAATTGAAGGTGGGTGCTACCAAACGATAGCAAAGAAGAACCCAAAGCAAGAGCCCATGTTAATAATCCCCAAGTGAAGGGGCATGCGACGTGATGGTGCAAATAGAGGATTCAAGGCATGGAAGCATAAAGGGGACACTGAGAGGCTTGATAATGGGAGAGAAGGTGGGGGGGTTAAGAAAGGGAGAATAACCCACATAGAGATCAAAGAGACTACACATGGAGAATGCATCCAAGAGTGAGAAGGGAGAAACTAAATAAGAGAAGGCCTGAACATAAGAAAATTTGAAGAGTTGACCAACATGCAGGAGGATAATGAGTATTGAATGAGAAAGATTCTATAAAGGATACAAAGATTACCAATTTTGTTTCGATGTCGTATACCATAGAGTGGAGCGGATCGCTTGAATGCAAGTACCCAGTTTAGAATGTAGCTTTTTATTCGTCCTACAAATGACAAGAAAGGCTGTGTATAACAACATGCAAAACTATTCATAGTCTTTGCAGGTTCAATTATTAGGTTTCCCTGCTCTCCAATTTCATCAAGATCGAACTCACAATGAGGTTGTGAGATTGGATCCATGGGTGAAATCCTTCCGTGCAATAGAATCACATGGTGGGAACCCAATTGAAAAACATTATGTATGATATACAACTCATATTCAAATACAAAGATTCTAGGATGTGGCTAATTGGAGTGATTTCACATGTTGGATGAATGAAACATTAAATTTTATAACAAGGCATGCTGCCACATCCCCTAGTCCTTTGGCCACGTGGGACGATGATGACCAACATTGCCTATCTTGATAGTCACACCATCTAGGGAATCAAACAATACTTATATTAAAAATAAAAAATAAAATTAGACTTTAAAGTAATAATAAATAAATTGATTTTTACTTAGATTTAATGTGAAATTAAAAAATAATCAAACAATACTTACATTAAAAAAACAAATTAGCCTTTAAAGTAAAAAAATACAAATATATTTTAAAATAAATTTAAATTTATGTTTTTAAACTAAAATTAGAAATATGAAATATTATAATTTTATCATGTCATTAATACTGTAACAAAGATTTGCTTTAAAAAATACAAGAGTGAAAAAAAATAGAGGCTAACTTTAAAGTATTTTTACATTGATTTTTGAGTTAGAACTAAAAATAAAAAGGATTTCTAATTTTAGGAAGTCAATAATAATATTAACAAGGATTTACATTTGAGTGTGGAAATAGAAAAATGTCTATTTAATTAGATTGTAATAAGAAAGTTAATGAATACTTATTTATGTTCATGAGTTATTAATGAAATTAGACAAAAAACAGTCTCAAAGGTTAGCATAATTGGTTGAGCCCCCATTGTTAAAGTACCTTTTCTATGGGGAGGTTATATGTTCAATTCTCTTGACACCCTAGGGATCAGGTTCCATGGTTGAGCCAACATGAAGTTGGGAGGTTATACTTTCAATTCTCTTGACACCCTAGGGATCAGGTTCCATGTTTGAGCCAACATAAAGTGATCCCTTTTGGTAGATCTGATTGGTCCAAATATTCTATAACAACCCTAAAAAATTTACACCTAACAAATTTATTTATTTATTTTTTTAAAATCCGCATTATATTATTTATTTATAAATCCACATTCTTTTATATTTATTCCCCTAACCAACTTCCATATTCTCTTATATTCAATACATCGATAAAACTCAACCTATTTTTATTCTACACACATCTTTTAATAATATTCCCCAAAGTAGAATAGTACAAAGGTGGCAAATTATTCCAACATGTATTACTTTTATAAGTCTTTATATTTCTAAACTTATTATTAAGGTTTACCATGGTCCTCATGTCTCTTCATTTATTGAAAAGGTTGATGCCCCTTATATCAATTCAAGGTCTAGAACTATCAAATTAGGGGTATCTAAGTTATAAGCTCACGAAGGTTCACTTCTATTATAAACACCAGGGTGATTCATACAGTTTAAACAACTTACGCCAAAGCATATTATTAGTCCCTACCTCTGGCATGGCAGGGACTATAGCGTTCGATACGGCATTGAACGTCTATTAATTCACCAGTTGACCCGCTTTTTTTTGGGTTACTTCAATTTTAACCAAATTTTATTGGAAACAATTTTGCATTATAAAAATTTTAACCAAACTTTTGGATTTAGCCTCTTATTGCAGGCTTCACGTGCCCCAATGCTGTTTTTAGCAAGGGGAAGAGATTTTATCCTAAGTTTTTAAACTGGCAGGAGGGGAAGCGATTTTATCCTAAGTCTTTAAACTGGCAGTTGGGGCAGGTTACATAGCTTACAAGCTTACACTTGTCGTCACTGCTAGCTTCCAGGGTTGTTTACAGGTGCCGAGATGGGTTTGTTCAGGCTGCTCACTGCGCTTGTTTGTTCAGAACATTCATTGAAATGATCTCAGAACCAAAGAAGGCTTTTGTTTGTTTAGAAAGGTAACCAGTGCCCTTCTCTAGCGTCGAGGTCGAAGTCATTTGGTCATTGAGCGTCAGGGTCTAGCCGCTCTGCAACCTCACAGGGTTTTCTCCAGAGCCATGAAGGTTACGCTCACGAAACTTGTTCTGTGTGCAGGTACACTAATCCACTTGACTGTTGCTCATCCTATGAGGTTTAAATTTCTGTTCTTATTGTATTAACAGTTTTATATGAAATTCCTAACCAAATGTACCGACCGTGCAGGTGGCTCCTGCAGTTTTCAGATTTGAATCCACCAGCGAAAGTGGGCATGTGGTAGGCACTTCTTCAGGTAATCGTTGAAAGCTACCCTTTAGAAAACACCGGTCTTGAATCCTTCCTAGGGAGGATTATTTGTGGGTTTAACGGCAAAATCTTGCTTTGGCAGACACAAGTGTGCACGGCGACTCCAATGTCTCTCCACAGGTACAGTAATGTCATTGCAGCTTGTTTTCCAATGTTTTCAACAGGGAATTTCTCTCTAACCGTGTGCCTGTGTCTGCTGGCTGGTAGGCTTTTGCCCAAAACTCCTTTACTAGACGATTCAAGTTTCAGTTCAATGTTCACCATTATTTTGTGGTAACTTACCTTTAACTCTTGTGTTTCTTTATAAAGATACTCATAACTTTTGAAGATTATGCGGACTCCGATCATGGCTCTGAGGCCATACTCTACAGGTAGTCTTGTTATTGTTGCAATATGGTCCTTTTGCTTTCACTGTAATTTTTTAATAAACTGAAAGGGTAGTTTTTCCGCTTAGCCGCATTTAGGGAGCCGTAGAGAAGAGCGGGTATGCCCAGATAATTCCTCCCTTCACTTATTCTTTTCTCTAGTTATTTGTTCATTAAAATATACTCCCATAGTTTTTATCTAGCACTACTCAATGTTGACAGGTATGAATTCTCTTTTAGCTTTTGACAAATCGCTTTTTCCTTTTCTAGAAGGTTCCTTCTCTAATTCTTCAATTTTTGCTCCTTTCCAGATGCAGTAAACTTCACCTAGGGTCCTCAGCCTGAGTTCCTCTAGCTACTTAAATTATAGAAGTTTTATTTTAATTATCTGAGCTCCTCCACGAGTTATGGTTTTGTGATTGTGTACTGTCAGGGTTTTAGAATATAAATTAATCGACAAAATTGTCATGCAATACAATCTGTATTGGTGTATTTATTATTTATCGATGAACTTCAATATGGTTAGTGAACTTAAAAACAAACGCTTATGGAACATTGGTTAAATTTGATTATTATTGAAACAAGAGACTCATGTTTTTCCTTTTGTTGTTTCATTTGTTTGTTGTTAACACTAAACATTTATTTGTATATATATGTGTATGCTTTATGTAGCAACGACCAATAACTGAGTTTCATTAACCGGGTATCACTAGTATCTGGCAAAATACTTTAAGGCTCTTGTCTCTACACCCGTAACACTTTAATTGCCTAGGTCGTAAGACTGCTTGGGGCTGTTGAATGTTTCGGATTGGCCTCGGACTAAATTCTGTTCATACCTTCTCAAAATGGTCATACGCTTACTGTTTAAAACGAGAACTCAGCAACAAACCCTGCACATAATTTGCTCTTTTCAGATTACCTACAGAGGTTTATACGGAAGGGGTTGAAATAGAAAGAAAAATTTGTGGGGACTCGCTTACGCTGTTGGCTGTTGGTTACTGCTTACTGGGCTTAAGCCCTAACCTAGAGTTCCTTTTTTAGGAAAACAATGAATACTGATTTCTGTCACAGAATGTCATATTATATTATATATATATACATATAGAGATATATATATTGTATATAGTTGCCTATTGTAACTACTATGAGACGGTACATTTTTTTATATACACAGAATTCCCATAAACTTAGAAAATAACAGTCTACAGACAATTTACTATTTCAATAGGCAAACTTTTATGTCCCTTACTTGTGTGCTTACTTAAAATTTTATTAAGCACGCACCATAACCACAATAAAGGAAAAGCTCTTTCCTTACTAGTTTACTTCACTATTCATAACATCAATGTATTTATGTTTATAAGATAACTTTTATTTTTATTTTTATTTTCATCACATCATTGATTATATATTACTGTGGTATAATCAATCATATATACATAGATATTTATATTATAGCCAAAGATGTTGTTATCATAGCTAGTCATCTATAGAAAGTATTTTTGTAATACAGTGTTTACACTAGTTCTGGAGACCAATCAGATAAAGATACTTATCTTGTTCAAGCTTAGACCACCATGAAATTCTTAGTGAACAAAGTTCCCTCCTGCTCACCAACGAGAATGGTAGTCTTAGACTTTGCAGAGCAGAATACATCCAAATCCAAAGAAAATGGTTCGTTAGGATATGCATCTTTGCACAGTTTAGCTGTCACATCCAGGGCAGAATTCCTCTCAGCAAGGGGCACAGCATTAGTAACTAATACTTTTCCATGTAAACGTTCACAGTCCTTTGCATAGTGCAGCGGATTAAGCCTGTGGTAGTGCCACACCCATTCACAGTCAAAAGGAGGAACCAATGTGGTCTCAACTTTGGCCCCGGCTAGCAAAGGAAGCCATCGATTCTCATACCTGCAGGCAATGCAGGAAAATAGTTAGTAGTTGAATTTTCTTAGTATTACAAATTCAACTATCATGAATTAGAAAGCTTTTTCAATTGGGCATCTTTATTTCTATTACAAATTCCAGAATATTTATAAATTTTCTTAGCATTACAAATTCAATTATCACGAATTAAGAAAGCTTTTTCAATTGGGCATCCTTATTTCTATTACAGATTCCAGAATATTTATAAAATCCGACGCACAATAGCAAAGACGCTGTTTGATTTCACTCTTGTAAATCAGATTTCCAGTATAGCTCTATATTAACATCCATGCCAAAACTGCTGCTATTATAATTTTGTGATTGGAAAAAGTGCGTTTGGATTTTTTCTTTCTTTCGTATAGGAGTTTGTTTGGCTTCTTTCTTTCTTTCCTTTTTGAACATCCAGACTTCCCTGGAATTGGGTTGGGGCTTTGACCCTTAAATTTCTTGTTATTACTAGCAATATTCCTTACATACAAAATTACCATAGTAGGTTCCAAGGTTTTGACCCTTAAATTTATTGTACTTAGTAGCCATATTCCTTGCACGGAAAATTAAAATTACCATACTCGGTTCCAGGGTTTTGACCGTTCAATTTCTTGTAATAGTAGCCATATTCTTTACATTGAAAATTACCCTAGTCGGTTCCAGGTTCCAGGTATTTTGGCTTGTGTCCGCTTTAGTCAAATTAATCATGTTTTTGTTAACTATTCTGCTGTATTGAAACTCTTTCTTTTTAACTATTCTTCTGTATTGAAACTTTTTGTCAACTTGGATTTACCAATACAATTTATATTATGGGTTTTTTTAATCATGTTCTTTTTAACTATTTGTTGTATTGAAACTCTCAAGGTTACCTTGAAGATTTGTTTGTCAACTTGGATTTACCAATACAATTTATACTATGGTTTTTTTTTAACTATGTTGGTCCTGAACATTTCATTGTATTGCATATATATTTTGTTGGTAGCTATTTCTTAATTAGACATATTTATGTAGGTATATAAACTTGTTGAAATGTGGTGGCTATCCATAAATTATCTTTTGGTTTACTATACAAGTTTTATATATAAATGTGTTCCTAAACATTTCATCGTATTGCATATATATTTTGTTGGCAGTAGCTTTGCCGCTATTTCTTAATTAGACCTATTTATTCAGATTTATAAACTTGTTAACATTTAGTTCCTAAGAGGTTTCTTCCAAGTTACTGTTAACCTTTTGGTAAAAAGGTGAATTTGAATTGCAAATTTTGTCTTTGGTTCAATGGCCTACTTTTGAAAATTAAATGTGGAAATCTATGATCTTGCTGGCTCTGGTCATTTACTTGTAGAGGATTATTTACTCATTTTTCAATGAAAGGGTATTCTGGGTTCTTTTTGTTGGACGTGTCTTTCATTGATTAGGGAATTATTTACAGTTTATATGTTTCTCTTTTGTAATCTAAAACTCTCTTTCTCAGTAGAAAAAAACGCCTTCTTTTAAATATTAGAAAACTCCGGTAATCTAAAACTCACACACGAAAAAAGTAACCCCAATTTTTGATGGACTACCGTTGTCAATCTGTGATAACTCTTTTGTCGGTATTCTGAACTTTTTTGCATCTGAATTAAGCAGGTATCCACAAGATGAGTTCGACCGCCTGGGGAGTGCAATGCCCGCACGAGATAATCCTTCATTAATCCTTCATTTTGTCCTGTGTGTTGAGGCATTCTGATTTCTAACTGAGTTCTATTTTTGGTGTTTGGGAGTTTTTTACGTACTTTGGATGACTTTAATATGGATGTATGAGGTTGAAACTCTCCCGGTAGCCTATGGAAAGTGAAATGAAGTCGAAATGCTATATTTTTTAAAAGGAATTGATCATGTATGATGCAAAATGTAAAATCACTTCTGATTTTTTTTTCCAGCCTCAATTGGCAGCACCAGCTTGGCAAAAACCCTCGACCCAATCCTGATATCAAGACCCTATTTGTTGACCATGCGTGTGTGCCTTCGAATGAAGGTCGGACTCCTCCTGCAAATAGTTCTCTTGTTGGTGCACTTTCGAAAGGGGGTTCATTTCCTGCTGTTGGTGCACATAGTGTAAGTCATGACTACATTAGTTCAGAAATTAATTCCTGTAACTTGTAAATAATTTTGTCGGTTGAAAATTTCTTTGTCCTGGAATTGGCCATTACTTTAACATGCATTCAACTATATTGCAGAGTTACTGTCAATCTAACATGCGTTATAAAATTTTGACTGCAGCCATTCCAACCTGCAGTCACTCATCCAAGTGCCCTTGCAGGATGGATGGTGAATTCTTTTCCTCCAGCTCCACATACTGTAGTGGCTGCCGCACCGTCTTCTCTGGTTTCACAACCACATCCAGGTGAACTGAGATGACCGTATTTTGAGTAGTAGATTAAGTTCCATATTTTGGTTTGCAAACATGTGGTAACATGCTTGACTTTAGGTTTTGCCCAGAAAGAGAGATGAGAAAAGATAGCATCTTTCTCAAAGATGATGAGCGTGCCAATATTTAAATAGGATGTAAGATTTTAATTGGTTTTTTGTTAAATGACTTCAACTGCTTTGCTAAAACACCCAAGGACTCCACCCACCAATAGTAATCCCGGATTGGATTCTCAATCTGCAGATTCTGAACATCTTGTGAAACGGATTCGTCTTGGTCAAACTGATGAGCTATGGACACAGGATGCAACAGTTTACGCTTTGAGATAGCATCCTTTCTCAAATTTGTCTCGGGTAACGGAGGGGTTCAGCACGTATTGAAATGTTGCATAAATTGTTTTCTTCTATAGCTTCCTTAGCTTTCGTTGTGTCTTGGCTAAGATTCCAACGTTATAAAGGTGTTTGTTGGTTACGCTTGTATTGGGAATATTTGATGTAATTATTGATAGATTGTGTTGGCTGCTGAGTCTTCTGTTAAACTTTTCTCAACTTTCAATGAGTGGCGTTGGAGGACTATAGAGGTCACTCACCTGTGTGTTAGTCAAGCACATGCACATACACAGACTTAGAGCTGCTAGATGGGTTTCAACAGTGTGTTAAGTGTCTTGTGTTATTATGGAAATCACTAAACTGTGTGTTAGTGCACATGCACACACACATACTCAGAATTGTTTTATGGGTTTCAGCAGCGTGTTAAGGGTGTTGTGCTTTTATTCCAAGATATCACTAGACTTATTTTCATCTCCATTCTGTAATTGTAGGTGTCCTATCCAGCTTCAATTCATCCTCCTAGAATGTACTTGCAAGAAATTCCTAAAATTGTTTCAAGAACCTTTAACCAGGGTTCAAATGTTATGAGCATGGATTTTCACCCACTGCAGCCAACGATACTACTAGGTGATCTATCTCTAATCTTTGAAATATTTTGTTCAATGTGGCCCCAAATATTCATTATATTGAGTGTGCACATTGATTTATCTGTATGTCAAAAGTGTCTCGTCTTTTAAAACTTGAGCAGTGGAATCATCTACCTTATCTGCCAGTTGGAACGAATGTTGGCGATATTGGAATTTGGGATGTTGGTTCACGTGAAAGATTGGCTGTCAGAGCCTTTAGTGTATTGGATATCTCAGCTTGAATTATTGAAATTTGTTGTAGAAGCATAGTTTCTGGTCTATTGGCTTCTTGGTGCTAAACCTGCTAATTCAAGTACTGATACCTCTTCCATACTGCACTATAACCAGGAGACCTGCTAATTCAAGCACTGATACCTCTTCCATACTGCATTGTCACAGTTTTAAGCGTTTGTATTGTATTGTGCCCTGCAGACCCCAGCAGGGACTACCGGCACGGCAGTGGCTCTCATGCTCGAGTTCTTTGTAATTATTCCACAGAAGTCCTTATTATAAGGTTTATCAACCTTATTCATCGACTCCACGTGGTATATTACAAATGTGAAGGTTCTAGAATGTTCAAAAGACGTGGCCGACATAGAGATGAATACATGTCTCTCCATGGTGATGACACAAAGGTTCATACAAACCCTACCATCGACGATTGAGATTAATCATAAATAGATCTTTGGTGCTCATCGAATTAGGGTTTCTCTTCGTATCAATGACTATTTCGACCACCACCTTTTTCGCTCTAGACAGAGCTCTGATGCTCTGCAACTGAACATAAGAAATTTTAGCCTATAGGGCAGAATGTTGTGTTGTGAAGTTTTCCCGGAGATCTTTCTTGATTTTCATGAGAAGGTTTTCTTCATTTATATTGAGTTTAGTTTACGGTTCCTTGCAACTTCTTTCTTCAATATTAAATTATTTCTTTCATCATTGAGTTTTCAAGGTTTGCCAGGGTTTTTGGACCTAACTTTTGGTCCAATTTCTAGTTTCGACCATCAAACATAGCTATTTAGTGACAAATTTTTAGGTTTTCCTTTGCCATTAACAAGATATAATTGGTTCTGCAACTAAAGTTTTTAATGGGTTATGAATGCTTCATCGTTCGAAAGTCTCTATTATTATTTTCTTTTCTCACAATTAAAATACTAGGGTTTGACTCTATTTGTTTCAATATAGGAGAATTCAAATTGCATATTTTATTTTTAATACATTCTGACCAATTAAAGGTCTCGGCCACTCATGCATACAAATGAGAATAGCCATGTATTTTTCTTTGCTTAGCAAACATTTTTATAAGACCGCTATTTTCGCTTAGGGTTTTAACCCTATGGGAATATGTATACATAAAGCTTTATGTATCATTTATACTCGTTCTTTCTCAGTTTCGAGATAAGGTTTATACAAGATTTATATTCTTATCCAATCCTTATACACAGGTTCTATGATTTTTTCTTGGTTTTAAAACATAGTTGTAATTTTTTTTGGTAACCCTACTCATAAAATTTGTTGCAATTGTAGGGTTATGGTTGAGTGTTCTGAATATTGCGCTCTTTTCCAGGTAAAAACCATTTCATATTTCTTCTACATTTTGTATTATTTTTTTTTAAAAATTATTTATACTTTCCTCTCTATATATGATTTATAATTTACATTCGTGGTGCGTGCTCGTTGGAATTTACATTTTCTGGTCAATTTTGAAAGTTTTCCTTCTCGTTGGAATTTACATTTTCTGGTCAATTTTGAAAGTTTTCCTTCGATGGTGTAATTTGAGGCCTTCTCATACCTCATGGAGTTTTCAAATTCCTTCTTCCACGTCGGATGATCCTAAACCCTGGATTGTTTTCTCTACATGCGCGTGTTTGTTTCTGTGTCCGAGGAAAAATACTAGGGTCTTCTGTCGCTTTAAAAATAAGTATATTTTACCCAAAACAATGGTTATCTGTATATATTAGGGTCCTTTTTGACCTTGCTGCAGTTATAACAAAGTATTTCCTATAATATAAAATTGTTTTGTAAGATTTTCAGTTACATGATTGTATTTTTATTTTATATATTTATATACTTTTGTCTATGTGTTGTTAAACTTGAAAAATTAACTATTTTTCATTTGATAGAAAAATTAACTTTTGTGGAGAAGTAGTTAAATTTTTATATCTAATAATTACTAACTTTTGTGGAGAAGTAGTTAAATTTTTATATCTAATAATTACCTTTATAGAAGAAAAGTACATGTCTTATTATTCCCAATTTTTATGAATTTTTATTTCATAATAAATTTTAACACAATTGTACCTTCACTTTGTACTTTCACTTGGCCATTTTTAGGACTAAATGTACTTTTGAATCTAAATACTTACAAACTTATATATATATATATTTTGTTTCATAATAAATTTCTTAGGTTTGTTTATGTAACACAACCCTACCTACCTATATATAGTTTTGTAATAAATTTCTTAGTTTTACTCGGATGCGGGTGATCACAATCGCATATAATGTTAAGCCTCACCAAGCAGACACCTGGCCTGATGGAAGGCAGGTGGAAAATATAGGAGTTGTCTATAATGCGACTTTTTGGAGATTCCGGTGACGGAATCCGGCGGAAGAAATGAGGTTAAATCTCGATTTTTAGCAGTTAAAATGGTTTTTTAACTGCATATTTGGATTCAGCGCCCTGAAAAACCCCTGGGAGCCATTGATTGTGCAGAAACTAGCTATTAAACTTGGGATTCCAATGAATTGCTGCCGGATTTTGACCAGAAAAATCCCCGGAAAGGCTTTCAAAAAGTCGCGTTATAGACTACTGCGAAAATATACCAGGTACACGGTGCAAGAGGATATTTCAGGTTCATGTCAAACGGCTTAAGGTATGTTCAGTCTCGAGACGCGGAGGAATTCAATGCGAGTATGGCTATTATGCTCACAGTCCGGATCATTAATGGGGACGGGCTCAACTCCGATGCAACAGTTAATGCCTCAGATCTTTATGAAGCGATGCCGCCTCAAGGCTCTTGTTCATTCTCTCCCGTCTGCTCAATTGCCCGGCTCTGGAATAGGCAGAATTCCATTAACGCTCCCACCAGCTCAGGTTCACTCTATCTCCCTAGTGCTCTCAGGTCTCTTGCTGCTGTTTCAATGCCTCGCAGTCGTTGCATTCCGCGTCGCGGAGGCAGGTCGGGGATCAGGGGTCGCTCTCCACCTGCTCCTCAGCAGGTCGCACCCATTGCCTATGCCTCTCCCTCTTCTCCGCCTTCAGTACAAGAAAGGATTCTCCCTGATAACGCCCACCAGACCTCCAGGTTCATTTTCCGAAGTCAGCTCAATAGGCCGGTGTTAACAGTGAATTTTACAGTCTATGTTACAGAGGAGGAAAACTACCAGTTCAGTTCAACCCCTCCTGCTTCATCACCTTCTCAGGATGACAACATTCTTCTGGGGGACATGACTGGATTGGTTTTTCATGCTGACCACATGCAAAAGGATGCCCCTGTCGCAGCCGCGCCTCAGCAACCGGTCCCTGCTCCGGAAAATGACAATGTTGGAGAGCCATCACAAAAAGTTCCTGGTTTGTTACATTTAGTTACCGATTCTGACGGAATGCCAGTTCTGGACGCTGAAGGATTCGTAACCTGGGTTGCTTCACCAAGTCCGGAAAAGAAGACTCCATCTACTTCTTCAAGCCATGAGGATTAATCTCTACTTCGGTCTGTCGGTTCGCCTTCTGGCTCACAAGATTTACAATTTTGGTTATGTGCTTATGTTTTTGAAGTTAAAGGTTATTGTCTGTTACTATCTCATGCTTCATTCAGCAACTTCAGACAATCCAGTTCTCAATTTTTGTATTAAAAACAACCATGCTAGTTGTTACAATATTTTTGAGGTCACTGAATGTCATGTTAATGGTAGTCCTAGTAATCTTTATCAATCTGTCGAGGACCGAAATCAAATCTCTGAGATCTATAATGTTCTTCTAATGGACAGTTTGAAATGTAAGGTCCCTGAATTTTTGACTGAGGATTGGCCTCGACCTCCTCTGAGGTATTAACCTCAATGTACATATTTTTCCCCCTTTTTTAATAGAAGTAGTATTTACCGAGAAAAATAAATTTCTTAGTTTTGTTTATGTAATAAATTTCTTAGTTTTGTTTATGTAACACAACTATATCTTACTTTCCTTCACTTGACCATTTTTAGGAGTAAATGTATTTCTGACTCTAAATACTTACTATTGTAAGTGTAGGTGTTTGTAATATATATATATATATATATATATAGTTTTCCTCAGAATGATTTTCCCAAAAGTATGAATATTGATGGTATTACAATATTATTTAAACTACACTATTACAATGTATACTTACCAACTATTACAATGTATACTTACCATTCAGTGGTTCTACACTATTTAGTTTATAAAACTAGCATAATTTTTATAACTATAATGCAACAAATAAAAATAATGAGAATCTAATTAAATAAGTATCTATTCAACGACATATCAATTGTTATTTCTATACAAAATCACAGTCTAAATTTGGAAAAACATGTTGTGAAGCTTTCTGTCCTAAACAATTCGAATGTAAATATAATAAGCAGATGTACTACATACATATAATATATAATAATATAAGTACCACTATGCTTTCATACATTTCACTTCACAATGCATTCAAACAATTGTAGAAGTTTGAACGATACCGACTTGAAACTTTGAATCTGGAAAGTAGAACTAGATCTAGATCTAACTAGCTCGAGCCATTATGCAAGTTTTTTTTGTACTAATTTTTTTTATTTCTTTGCTTCTCACCAGTTAACAAATGCGTTGACTCCTTTTTCAACAAAAAAACAAAAATAGATTACCAACCTACCAACTCAATTGGTAGTTGGTAACTATCTCCACCTCACCCAACAAGTGGCAGGTAGTTACTAGCTCATTTATAAGCTCTACTTCCCACTCTCAAGGATGGTAGTTACTATCTCTTTTATGAGCTCTATTTCCCACTCACAACCTTATCTCTTTTAGCGAGGTGTAGATTCAACATGAATTAATAGCATAATAATTTCAAGTTCACATTTAATGTTTATCATTAATAAAATTGATAAAATAAATTCCAAATAGGTTCTAAAATAAAAGCAACATTCACACTTAACTATATAAAAATTTACATTAAAACTCCAAGTCAGGGGTATCACATCCTCCTCCACTTGAGTTTGACATCTTGGTGGAATCTATTCCAAATTTTCAAAATAAAGATGTATATGCTTTTCTAAAACATCCTCCAACTCCCAAGTTGTCTCTTCTGGGTTGAAATGATGCCATTAAACTTTCACTTGAGGTGTTTTTCTATTTCGGAGTGTGTGTATCCTCTAGTCTAGAATATGTCTACCTGTACAACATTCCAATCAATAATATAAGCTAAGTCATGTACATATTTATTTAATAAGGATACATGAAATACATTATGAATTATTATTGTCGGAAGAGCAAGTTGATAGGAAATTAGTCCAATTCTTGCTAACAATTCTTGTTTTACCTGTTTAACCACTTCTTCCATTTCTTTTAACATATATAGGAAACTAGTCTAATTATTACTAACAATTCTTGTTTTACCTGTTTAACTACTTCTTCCATTTCTTTTAACATATATGGATCCAACACTAGTATATCTTGAGGGTGATCCCAATTCAAGGGTATTTTACGTCCTATACCATACAACACCTCAAAATGACTCATTTTTAATGAAATCTAATAGCCATTATTATAAGAAAACTCAACTAAGTTGAGATAGTCTTCCCACTTAGTGGGCCTATTCATAACATACATTCTCAACAAATCTTATAAGATCTTCATGTTCCTTTCTATTTGACCATTAGTCTAAGGATGATAGGCTATGCTAAAATTTAGTTTTGTTCCCATGCTTTCAAATAAACCCTTCCAAAATTTAGAGGTAAACTTAGCATCACGGTCTGTGCATACCATGGATTCTAAATATCTCCTTCATGAATATTTATGCTATGTTAATGTCCTTGAAGGTATAATTTACAAGAATAAAACACGTTTATCTACTATCACCATAATATAATCATGTTTCCTCTCAGTTTCTAGTAAACCAGTGACAATGTAAATGTTTTCTCTCATTTCGATTCTGGAATGGGTAAATGTTGTAACAAATGAGATGGATGTTGATGTGAAGAATTAACCTATTGACATTCCAAGCACTTGCCACATATTCTATGGTTTCTGTTTTCATGTTAGGCTAATAATTTTTTTTAACATAGTTATTAGCTTATGGTAACCAGTGTGTCCAACTATAGGTTTCTTATGCAGTTCATCTAGGATAAATATTTTTAGATCTAGATCATTAGGAAAATAAATTCTATCCCTGTACATTAGTAGGTCCTGATTATTTATTGAAAAATCATTCTCTTCTTCATTTAACATGTGATATTTCTAAAATTTTTCCTTAATTTTCATG